>NJDC01007912.1:44531-67198 GCA_002245475.1 Calephelis virginiensis | reverse complement strand
AGTTTGCTTCTTGGTATTAAGCATCTTGCGTCAGTAGTTTCATCCAGACTGGAATACACTGGTAAGCACTGACTTTTATCAGCAGAGACAGGTAAAATGGTGGCACTAATCTGGGCAAATCGTCTCAAAACTACAAAATCGTAATCACGGTGTTGTTGACAAATGAACGTGATACGAAAACAAAGAAAGCAGAGTATTGCGAAGTCAGTTATAAAGTGATTTTTTAATTGGTTAATGGTCAATAAATAAACTTGATATCTGCAGATTAATGGATTTTAAAGTAATAACCAAAGTGCAATTATTATTTTATATGGCACCCGATCAAAAAGAATGATTTACTTATTTTTGGCTGGGAAGTAAGCTGTAATTTATCATCCTGGCTATTAAACAGTAATCTCCGCTTCGATCCTTCATACTTTTGTGCGTTTAATTTTCAGATATATTATATTCTGAAGTAGGAATCGGATTAACAGGCATTATTTGAAATGCTGGACTAGTCCACTAGTACAGCTAGATTTGGTGGTATTATAGAGACTTGCCCAGATTAGTACTCTTCCAATTACATCAGTGATCGCCATTGTCGTGCTCTAATGGAGTGTTCTGCCAAGGTTGTCCTGCATGCGTACCAATAAGTTGCGTCTATAGGTGGTGACTTCTATGTTTTATGGTCAGGAAAGCCCTCTGATTATTTGCATTCCTATACTTTTTCCTTTTTTAATTATTTATTAAGTTTTTAATTATTCCAATGGTTAGTTTCAGTCTTCTGTGTAGATAGATCATTTGCTTCCCCTCCAAACAGATCGTAAGAGACAAACATAGTTCATTGCCAACAAGACCACTGGTAGTAGAAATCTGTGCTACCACTTGCATGGGTAGGGATTTACCAGCTTAACTATTCTTGTCATTATAATAGCACTGTCATATTCCGGTCTGGAGTATAGGATAGCCGGTAGACATGCACAATAGGTCTAACACACCGGCCACAGAAAACAATAATATCTTACCACCAGGAAAGTTTTGTGCCTGTTCGCTATCTAACGCGATAAAAAAAGTAAATATCAAGATACAGAAATATGTTGAAAATCCATAAAAGTTTTTTAATGAACAGCTCTCCTATTTAGATTGTTCATACGAAATATAAGATAATACTGAATTTATTTTTTCGTAAAAATTTGGCCGAAATCATATTTTTAGGTTGTTATGACTTTGTTGCTATGAATAAATTAACCCTTAAAAAATCATAACAAGAAAAGTACATTTTTTTCTTTTCAATTGCAAATTATGATTTATTATTAATAATTTGAAAATGACGAACGAAGTATGCAACAACAAATATCTACAGTAATATATCCAAAAAGGAAGTTTTGGTTCGAGGAAAATGTGCTAATAATATTTTCTTGTGACATAATTTGCTAGGTTAGACTAAATAATTCTTACTCAGTATTGGCACAACAGTCTGGCAGCGACTTCTAATATTTAATAGAGAAAGCAATTGCAACTGTCCTAAGTTCTAACTTCGCTGAAGGAGGCAGTTGGAAATTGTTACTGAAACAGACAAACCACTGACAGTTTATAGTTGCATCTAGATTGGTTGCTATTTTTAAATATAAATATGGTTATGAATAAAAGTAGCTAAATAAAGTCAGTTTTAATATTTTCATGACAGAGTAAGACAAACAAAGAGAGATTTGCTGATGGTAAGGGATGCACGTACCTAAGAGTGAGTTAAAAACTTGAGGCTAAAAAGTATTTTTTGTTAAGTTTACCGGCTGCCTTATTGTCTCGACTGTAACACGACATTGGCGAACACTTAAGTTACGTTTTTGGAATTGATTAGGTACCATATCACCGAATTTTTTTACTTATATTATTCATTTTGTTAGTGATAAATGATCCGACATTACATTTAGTAGGCAGAGGCACAACCAGGGCACCCACGACTAGCCGAAGTCACTAAGTCCCACAATGTGATAGGTGGAAAGCATATCGCCAACCGGGCACATATCCAATCCCGAGCAACGTTTTTTTAGAAAATTGGAAAAACCCAATTTTTCTTTTTGTTGCCCGACCCGGGATTCGAACCTGGAACCTCATGCAGTCAAGTCCAACAACTGAACCGCTAGACCACAGAAGCGACACAGCTTTAGAAGAAAACCCCTCCTCGTTTCGTCATTGTCCCTTCTCTGGCTAGAGGTGTTGTATAAGTGATGTGTCCGCAGACATGTGCCTGGAGTTCTGCGACAACGGCGGCGAGTGCGTGAAGGACGCGCGGGGCGAGCCGTCGTGCCGCTGCACGGGCTCGTTCACGGGCCGCCAGTGTCGGGACAAGAGCGAGTTCGCCTACATCGCCAGCGGGGTCGCCGGCGGCGTCATCTTCATCATATTCCTCGTACTGCTTGTGTGGATGATATGTGCTAGGTAACGTATTTGGATTCTCTTTTTATGTTATTGGAAGGCAAACGAGTAGACGGATTTCTAGGGACACCAAAGGTAATGTTGCGTTGCCAACCTGAGGCCGGGATGTTAGGCCTCGAGCAAAAGTAAGTTTATCGGCTGACGGTAAGCCTATGCTCGCCTTTTACGAGCTGCCTGGCAGGAAAGCAGATGATCTATTCTGCAAAAGAGCCCGGACCAATACGAGGATTTTTAAATCAATCAATTGCAGCTGGTGTTTCTTATTTTATTTCCCTGAATTCCCATCCCTGAAAAAGCCATCTATTGCTTCTTTCTTAGATTTCTTTATTTATTTTTTATCAGGTAAAATCAATGTGCTAACCAATTTATAAATAAATAAGTAAATATCCCTGGACAAGTTATACAAGTTAAATCTAGCCCCAACTTAAAGAAATTCTGCGAATCCGACGATATGGTCGATGGAAATAAACGTGTACCTACCTACCTGTGTAGCCCTTCAAATCTTGAACAACAAGACTTTAGACTTATATTACTTAGCAAATGGCTTCCAACCCAACCTCAATCTAAGAAGTCTTACTATCTTTGATATAAATCTAATCTTTCCTCCATAACAGGATAATTGGGTAAGAAATACCAACCTCAGGTTAACATAATTGGCATCTTTGACCACCTCGTTCGTCGAGTGGCTAGCGTACACGCCTTTCTACATCGACCAACCGCGAGGCTCGGGTTCGATTCCCGACGGGGGTAGGCATTTGTGTGTTAAACATTTAGATGTCTGCATTTCCGGGTCTGGGTGTTTATAAAATGTATTCTGGTATCTGTTTAAGTATTTCTATGTATTAGTATCGTTGACTAACACCCATTATTCCACAATCATACCAATATGTAATTTGCTTACTTTGGGGTTAGATTCAATTTGTTTGTCTTGTCCAAAGCTATTTATTATAAAGTATCTTCACGCCCATATCCCCGAAGATGTAGACAGAGGCACAACCAGGGCACCCACGACTAGCCGAAGACACTAAGTCCCACAATGTGATAGGTGGCAAGCCTATTGCCAACTGGACACATATTCAATCCCGAGCAACATTTTTTTTATTAGAAAATTGGAAAAACCAAATTTTCTTTTTGTTGCCCGACTCGGGATTCGAACCCGGGACCTCATGCAGTCAAGTCCAACAACTGAACCGCTAGAACACCGAGGCGACATTATTATTATTTATTTTTTATTATTATTTTATTACCTTTAGTGTGTATAAGCGACGTAACCAACATGTATTGCCTTGACATTACAAAATATTTTCCCACCCCTTTCTTCTTCCATTACATAAAAATAATCAATTCAATATATTTCAGATCAACAAAGAAACGAGAACCAAAGAAGACATTAACACCAGCCATAGACCAAAACGGTTCCCAAGTGAACTTCTACTACGGAGCGCATACTCCTTACGCGGAGTCCATTGCACCGTCGCACCACTCGACGTACGCGCACTACTACGACGACGAAGAAGATGGCTGGGAAATGCCAAATTTTTACAATGAGACCTACATGAAAGAGAGTCTCCATAACGGAATGAATGGGAAGATGAACAGCTTAGCGAGATCCAACGCCAGCATCTACGGAACCAAGGAAGACCTCTACGATAGGCTGAAGAGACACGCGTACCCGGGTAAGAAAGGTTAGTATTTACAGCACGTAGTGTGCACTTGTTTCTGTTTGCAGCGATTTCACTACAATAAGCTTAGTATTTAGTGTCTTATTCTTCTTAGTCGTTTGTAGTTTTGCACTAGAACTAGCAATTCAGTGGGATATAAAGCAGCCTTCCTAAGGAGCGTTCAAGTATTACCTAACGCATTTTTTCTCGTAAAACTTTACGATGCGTTACAGGGGCAGGAGGGGGTCTTTCTTACAAACGTTACGTATTTTTTTGTTGTTTTTGTTGTTTAATAAAAAAAATGGGTAATTAAAACTCCCAAATTCGTAACCCTTTCTGTTTTACGAAAATCCCCAAAC
The DNA here is from genome assembly GCA_002245475.1 of Calephelis virginiensis. Lineage (NCBI taxonomy): Eukaryota > Metazoa > Arthropoda > Insecta > Lepidoptera > Riodinidae > Calephelis > Calephelis virginiensis. Next base: position 62,763 of record NJDC01007912.1, on the reverse strand, counting down.
CCTAAATGATGACAGAATCGAACACCGGTCACCGTGAAGCCATTGATCATGATATTTATAGATGGTTGGACGGACGAAAACCCGCGTAAAATATAAAAAAATATAATATATCTTTTTGCAACTTTAGGGTTAAAACGGTCACTTAAATGTTACCTACGTAACGTTTAGAGAGCAGAGGGAGGGTACAGAAAAACGTTACGGTGCGTTATAAGGGGAGGAGGGGGGGGGGGTCAAAATCTTCAAATATTGCGCTACGTAATACTTGAACGCTCCCCTATGGATATCGGCTATATTTTATTCATGTAAAAGACTATCGATGTACTAAATTTCTCCACAATTGGTCAATGCACTGATACGTTATTATATAACAAATGCCGTTTTCATCATATTCACATTTTTGTATTTAATATTAATAAGAATATTCCTTTAATAAAAAGTTGTGCTTGTTTATTGGCTTACGTCGTTATGCATGAAAAGTAGTTGCACGAGTGTCTAGGGACAAATTCCTATGTGAATGCTCAATATATGAATGTTATATAATTTCAGATAAGAGTGACAGCGACAGCGAAGGTCATTAACCGTACTTGAAGAACTGCGTTAAATCGTATTCTGGTCAAATATCATACTTAATACTTTGTATAAGTGTTCATCGTACAACTCTTGGTGGCAGGCTTGCAAAAAATAAAACTCGTAATACATAGTCTTACTAACTGTTGGCCGTAGATTCGACAGCATATTAAAGTTCAATTCGTTGATATATCGAGATAAAAACTGTAGCATTTTTATGTCAAATTACTAGTAGTTACGAAGTTTGTTCAGAGTCGAGTAAATGATTTGCTAATTTCGGTGTATATTCTGTACATACATCGTAAAACGAGATTTCAGATAGACACTATTCTGCTCCTAAATCTAAAACTTATTTTATTTTTTTTTCTTACAATGGAAGCAAAAGAAAGAGTCAGGTCACTTATAGTGCTGTCAAATTACATGGAATATTTCTATAGACATTTTAGTTACCACCTCATTTAAAATCTCCTTTGATTTTGTGAAACTTAAGTAAGATTACAATAATTTAAAATAAGTTTTAGGATATGAAGCCGATTAATATAAGAATTAAGTTTATGCCTATAAATTGAAAAGAGTAAAAATTACTTTCGTTCTTATAACGATAAATAATAAATTTGAATCGATGAACGCAAATAAATTGGTAATTTTTCAGAAATACCTATATTTTTATCAAAGAAAATTTAAAGTGTAAATTAGGTAATCTCAAATAATCCAACACATTCTGAACGCCTTTTCCATACTTATATTTTAATTTGAAACTGCTTACATTTCATTTTTTCTTAGAAATAAAGTCTGTTAATTGAAAATATAATTACATAGGGCAGCAATTTTTAAATTCCGTAACTTTTCGAAATAACATAGCTTGCATGTGCTATGTTTTACGAGTTCGATAAAATGTGAACAAATAAGCTGTTTTAGAAGCCACCGAGAGTAAGGGTTTTATAGAATTTGTACTCTGCTAGCTTTATAATTAGGTTTAATTTAAATGGAATGTGAATTAACACACTCACTGTTTTCACACTCGAAATAAGTATTTTAACTCTTTACATCTCAATTTGCGACAAAATTAATAAACCGTGGGTATTTTGCACTTACATTTCATTTAAAACAGTGAATGTGTTGATGCTATTACAGAAAAAATGCTCAAGTATTAATATAGGCTATTGCCATATCAAAAACAGGGCTCGTAAACAATTTGACGACATTCCGTTGACATTCCAATAATGAAGTTTATTGTAAATATTAATTGTTTGTATATTTATGGTAGACCTCAAAGTTTTAGTTAATTTTTAATAATTAAATAGTTTTATAGGATAAAAAGTGTAAATCAAGTAATAACTAAAGTGTATGTTTTAACTCGTAGTCTAACTAGATATTCACAAGATATGTAAGGTTAAAGACAAATGTATATTTATATTTTTGTTAATGGAAAAATAAGCATACCTATTATTATTAATACTTAGTCATTTAATAATCCAAGCGTCATATGAAGATAATTAACTATGCCTAAAATTTTATGTCTTCAATAATGCTTAAATCCAATGTATCTTAAAATGTTAAAAGAGGGACTTTAAAAATTTTTTTCTTAAGTTTTTTGTAGTTTGATCCGCAATAGTTCTGATAATGTCCATTTGGTCTACGAGATAAAAATTACATTTTAAACAGTTGTGTTGATATTTTAAGTCAAGTGTTTATTATTTTTGTATCATAAACTGGACTGTACGTATTGTATTTTATAACAATTTATGTGAATGTATGAGTGTATATTATGAACGAATGTAAGATTGATTTTAATTGTACGTGTAATAATAATTGTATTATAATAGTAATTTTATACAGACATAGTAGAAATTATATTATTCTTATTTTTAAAGAATTAACCATGCTCAAAATATTTTCCTTGCAAACGTAAGAATACTCAATGTGTTTGCGCGTCAATTTTACTGCATCACAATTTTATTACCACATTAGTGATTACATTACAAGTAATAATTTTACAAAAATAAATTAATGTTACATATTTAATACTCTGTGGTTTTATTTTTTACGCTTACTTAGTAATTATAGTAAATACCGAAATGCTAATTATAATGTTGGTCTCCCGTGTTTGTTACCACTTAAACATTTTGTGACCATTTTATAATCGCGAATACACACAGTGAAGGCAAGCACATACACAAGGCGATGTTTTGTATCCTAAAATATATCTATAAATATCACATATATTTCCGGGCGTTGATTTCTGGTTTCTTTTCATATCATTGACCATATTTGCGCTGCAGTTTAAAAGAAATGAAAATCAATTAAATTGCCACTGACGCAAAATCTCGCATTGATTAGGTGGTTAAATTTTAATGCCAATTTGGCCGAATTGGCACCACTGCTTACCCTTGTAATGTTTCGGTCAGGAGAAAAGAATAGCCGTTAAACTTGCTTGTTTAACAGCTTGGAATTAACGATCTTGATCATTACCCTGATTTGTGTTTGCAGCTGGCGTGTATTTATCACCAGAGGACCTGTCAGCTTGTTTGATTCAATTAAAAAAAACATTTAAACTAATAAATATTTCTTATAACATCAACTCCATAACATTTTTTCAACAAAGTTATACTTTAAATATGGACTTACAAGTATAACAAAAGTAATAAAATTATAGCACTGTCATAGGTTGACCATCCCTGAATTTTCCAAAACGCTCGCCATTCGATAATCCCTACCCACTGAACCCCATTATTCCACAATTGCAATGTTAACAAGTTGAATCTATACCTGAATCAAGATGTCTCTTTAATGATATTCAATTGCATTAGTATGCTACAAGGGATCGGTCCTTAAACTTTGGCATCATTAATCGTTTCCTGTTTGTGGGTGGGACAGCCGGCTAAATTAGGCAGGAAATGTAACTTAATTTAGCAATAATTACAATATTTAGCGTCTAATTTGTTAAATCGGGTAATTCGTCTATGTGTTTCCTTTTCCAAACATTATAACACACAAGAAGGTCATATTATTTTATAAGCAAGCTACCAAACAGACAGGTGTCAGTCTCATTATGGTATGGTATCATTCCCCTTGTTGGTCCGGGCTCCTCTGTAGAATAGACCATCTGCCTTCCTGTGCCAGGCAGCTCGTTAAAAGCGAGCGTAGGCTTGCCGTCACTAGCACCGTGACTTCTGACTAAGTGGTAGAATTTCGCAGCGACTCACCCTGATTGGTACCACCGCCTTACCTATTCCTGCCGCTATAACGTCATAACGTGTTCCGGTTCGGAGGGTAAGGTAGCCGGTAAACTTACTTTTGCTCGAGGCCTAACATCCCGGCCTCTGGTTGGCAACGCACCATTACCACCTTTGGTGTCTCTAGGCGGCGTGAATTTTATACCATTAGGAAATCCGTCTGATTGTTTGCCTTCCAATGTCATAAAAAAACATATAGTACTTGTTGCGTCATGTACAGACGTCCAAGACAGTAATAATGCGTTGGCAACCAAATTGGTTTGTTAAGTCTCTGCGTTACCCATAGATGTAAATAATAATATATTAAATATAGTAAGTAAAAAAGATGTCATAAACGTGACAAGTGATGTTATTATGGCGGCAAAGATAGGCAAGACCAAGAAGCTATATCCATATGTATTATATATACATATATATTCTTATTTATAGCTATCTCACTACTGGAAGTTACATTTTTTTTATATGAGAGGTCATCAAATGACATCGTCCTTGTTAAGAGTATAACCTTTAGTAGCATAATAGCTTCATGGGTAATAAATACAGCGCTCCCAATTAAGTCAAGTCTCCGAAATGAGTATTTCTAAAGATCGCCATTTTGTTTTGAAATCTTAAATAACAAAAAAATATGACGTGTTATTTATTTGAAGCTATAGACACGACATGAATGTACTGATTTATGATAGATGGCGCCGTTACAAATAAATAACAGCAGTGTCTAGCAGGTCACATCTAGTCATACATAATTTATGACCGTCCTTTTCACTCGTGTAATGTATTTTTCCTCTTACCAAAATGCCTTTAGTGTGTAGGTATATGAATTTTCCTGTCACAAAAAACAACGATTTACTATGTTACAAATTATTCAGCTATTTTGAAATGTACTATACGGCGTGTATCTGTAAGTTCTGTTTTGATGATGTTACTAAGTATACATAAGGTTTATTTAAGTATAATATGGTAAGTAGGTATATATTATTTACGATACGCGTCGACTTCTACACTTCCAAGGTACTACTGGAACGATTTCTATAAAAGTTGGTGAAATTGTCATGAATTTTTTTTTATGATATAGAAAGGATAACAAGCAGACGGATTTCCTGATGATAAGAAATTGACGCCGCCTAGAGACACCAAAGTTGGTAATGGTGTGTTGCCAACCTAAGGCCGGTGTGTTAGGCCTCGAGCAAAAGTAAGTTTAACGGCTACCTTACCCTCCGAACCGGATCACGCCAACGACAAGCATTAATAACTTTTACTTAATCAATAATAACTTTTTCTTACTCAATAGTGCTTCTATTTTCTGAAGAATACCATGTTTAAATACGAGGGCCAAACTGAAAGTTTTTAGAACTGGCAACTTAAAAGCATTATATTAAAAAAATAAGTTTAAATTTTGAAAATAGAACTCTTTACCAATAATATTGAGTATACATTTCATTCATTTGTCATTTGTTTTACGATTTGGCGGCAAATTGAAAATTGTCTGTGCACGTCAGAATGAATTTAAGCCGAGAAAATTTTCGTGCAATGATTTTTTATGACTTTCGATGTCATATAAGTCAACAAGAAAGTTATGATAGACTTCGATTGGCTTTTCACAATGAAGCCCCATCTCGTGCCACAGTTTACAACTGGTTTAATGAATTCAAACGTGGTCGAACTAATCTCACCGATGATTTGCGTGAGGGACGGCCTTCTACAGCGACGACTGAAGACAATATCAGTGTTGTGCGGCGTATGATAGAGACTGACAAAAGAGTGACCTATCAGCAGATTCGGACAAGTCTAGGCATAGGTATGAGTCAAGTGCACAAAATCCTCCATGAACATTTAGCGGTCAGGAAGCTTTGTGCCCGCTGGATACCGCATAATTTGACCGAGGCTCAAAAACTCCGCCGTGTTGATTGGTGCCGAGAAATGATCCAAAAATTTAACGGAGGTGACTCAAATGCTGTGTTCGACATACTAACGGATGACGAAAGCTGGATTTACTGTTATGATCCGGAAACCAAAAGACAGTCTTCTCAGTGGGTGTTTCCTTCCGAAGAGTTGCCAACTAAAGTGAAGAGAGGTCGAAGTGTAGGAAAAAAGATGGTGGCCTCGTTCTTCGGAAAGACAGGTCATTACGCGACAGTTGTCTTAGAGGATCAGAAAACGGTTAATGCAGAGTGGTACACTAACAACTGTTTGCCACTTGTCTTGGAAAAAGTTCGAGAGAAACGACCTCGCAGCAGAATCCTCCTTCATCACGACAATGCCTCGTCGCACACCGCCAGGCAAACGATCGACTATTTGGCGACCTCAGACGTGGAATTACTGGGTCACCCGCCGTATAGCCCCGACCTCGCACCCTGCGATTTTTATTTATTCCCGAAAATAAAAGAAAAACTTAGAGTAAAACATTTTATGGACGCCGAAGAAGCAGTGGCTGCGTTTCAAAACGCCGTCGAAGAGACCCCTAAGGCCGAGTGGGCAAGGTGCTTTTCTCAATGGTTCCATCGAATGCAGCGATGTATTGATGTAAATGGACGCTATTTTGAAAAGTTATAATAAAACTAATAACTTGCTAGAATGCTTAGTTTTTGATTTTCTAAGAACTTTCAGTTTGACCCGCGTACCTAAGAAGATTTCTAAGATATTTAATATAATAGATATATCTGGAATTTTATTTTATTTTTCTAGTTTAACCTCATTTCTTTTTAATCTACTAAAACAACGTTGCCCAGAGTTGGATAAGTGTTTGGTTGTATAAGTTTGCTACCTATCACATAAGAAGCATTAGTTGAACTACTTGTACCTCAGCCTCCAGATTCCAGGGCGGCGAATCCGCTAACACGCATGCCACCTCCGTCTAGATGGTGCGATATCCTCTTATGGCCCTGTTTTCGCAATTGAGTGATGGTGACAGATTTTAGTGCTGGAGCCCAGATTGGCCCCATACAAGGCCATCGATAGCACCACCCCAAGATATAGAAGACGGCAGGCCACACTGGGTCTCCGGAGATTCGGTAACTAAAAGTATCTTCACGCCCATATCCTCCAAGAGGTAGGCAGAGCCACAACCAGGGCACCCACGACTAGCCGAAGACACTAAGTCCCACAATGTGATAGGTGGCAAGCCTATCGCCAACCGGGCACATTTCCAATCCCGAGCAACATTTTTTTCATTAGAAAATTGGAAAACCCGTTTTCTTTTTGTGATTCGGTAACAGTCGCGATAGAGCAGCGGCTATCGAGGATAAGTCCGAGGTACTTCGGACACCACTAATCACGATTTGGGCCTCTGGGCGTGGCGCAACCCTCGGCTTGTGGAAACACAAGGCTTCGGACTTATTAAGCCCAGAGAACTACTTGTACCTCTGCCTACCCCTTTTTTTAAATTAATAATATTTACTTACTTATTTAGTATAGGCTAAAGTAGATAACAGCACTCAAGTAACGAATAGTATTACTTATATTAATTCTGTTTTGCATACTTTAAATTTATATTTAATTATTCTGTACTTCCGTTACTTATATAAAAACAAGAAGATACAGAAAAGTCGCATTCAATTAAAGTATAGTGAGTTGTGAAGCTCATAAAATTATTATTATATAATAATGTTCTTTCAAAAAGTTAAAAGTTAGGTCCCATATACATCCTATTAATCCTATTAATATTATAAATGCGAAAGTTTGTAAGTATGGATGTATGGATGTTTGTTACTCTTTCACGCTCGAATGGCTGAACGGATTTGTCTGAAATTTGGAAGACAGATAGATTGTGACCTGGATTAACATATAGGCTATTTTTAATCCCGATCGCACACCGGGTTTCTGTGAAAACGCGGGCGAAGCCGCAGGTAGCAGCTAGTTTATATATTTTTTTAGATAAAGGTGTACTTAACCTGTACTTAACACATATTCTTAAAACAAATTATGACTAAACTTATAATATGTATGGGAACAGTTCAATATCACGTCACAATCAATCATAATCACCTTTCAAAAATTAACAATCACAATAAATATGTTAGTAGTCGTAACTAATAAAAAACATACAGCCGAATTGGCAATGATAATAATTGAAATTAATTGCAAATAGGACAATTCCCAAAGTACATAATGTACGCGTGGACTATTATTATTAATTTTAATATCATATCTATTTTTAATTGTCAATATTTTTCGGTTCAGTGTTGGACTTGACTTCATGGGTTCCAGGTTCGATCCTCAGGTCGGACAAGAAAAAGAAAATGTGTTTTTAATTTTTTTAGATAAAAATATCGTTGTCTGGGATTGGATATGTTGCCCGATTGGCGATAGTTTTGCTCACCTATTACATTATAGAACTTGGTGTATTCGGCAAGTCGTAGGTGCTCTGGTTAGTATACGAGTACCTCTGCCTACCTTTTCGTTGAGAAGGACGTCAAGATAGCTTTTTTGTATTTCATGCAAGTTGGAAATTAGGACGAACTTAATATGTTATAAATTGAGTTGGCTGTGTATCAAACAACTCGCATTTATTATAGCAAAAAATTACTAAAGAACCCGCAGCGATACATACTTAAAATCCGTGTCCTTAGAACTGGTCTAAAGTCTGGACTTTTGGTCAACGCCGCGTACTTTTTACTTAGCAAAAACCGTAATAAATTACGGTTTTTGCTAAGTAAAATCCTCATCAGGTATTAATTTAAATTTAATAAATACCGTCAGAATGAGCCTTTTTAAACATTTACTTAAATTAATTTTTAAATGAAAAGTGGTGGAGACCGGATGATGAAACGTTTTTTGCTTCTGCACATTTTTAATTTGCATGTTTATTTTAAAAGGTGGTGTATTATAATAACGTTCACCGCATAAGCTTACAATTTAAATGAAAACCCCTTTTCGTTAAAAGCTATTAACCTTTTTGTATGCCTATTTAATTAAGGGCCGCCTAACGCCTCGCGCCCTTCAATAAATAGGGCTCAGATTTGATTCCTGACTTGATTTACAAAATTTATTCCTTTCAGTTCATTTTGTTCGTTGGTATTTTAATGTCTGAGTGTTTTTTAACTTACATATATACAAAATTGATAGAAGAAGGCGTTACTTTGCGGAAATCCATACTTAATTCTAAATAAAATTATTTAATTTTGCAATTTTCAGCCAAAAGATCTTATATCTATCTTTTGGCGGAAAATTGCAAATTAAATAATTTTATTTAGAATTACATACATACATACATATCTTCACACCAAGTCCCTTACGGGGTAGGCAGAGAGTATCGAGTGCCAGACCTAACGATCCTGACAAACCTGTCTGACTTCCTTCACATTCATTACCCTTTTCATACAAACACGCCGGCTTCGGAGACTCTTGACACCACCCTCGGATAATATCCGAGTGATTTGATCGTGGAATGTCAACCTTGGTCTCCCCGGGTACCCTGGATAGATATCCACATTCGCATTGTATATCTGCTTTGTCAATATTTCATCTGTCATTCTTTCCACATGACCGTCATTTTTTAACTTATTTGTATATAACATCCTCACTCCAATGCAAACACATTACACAAGCTTTTAAAACTTCTAACTTTGGGGTCAGATCGTTTTTAGGCACGTATTTAGGTTGTAATTGATAATAAACATAAATAAAATTATTTTTACTCGACCTCCGAGTCAGGAAATAACGCTTCGGTTGCGAAGCGAAATCAACGTTGAGTGTTTAGTGTGTGAATTGTTAGTGCTAGTAAATTTGCGTTATAGTGTGTACAACACAAACATGTAGTGTGTGTATATTGTGTTTTATGGGGCTGGTGGGGCTGGATATATTCAGGTTCCTCGACTTCTGGTAAGCCCAATAAATTCACTTTTTGTTATGCATAATATCACGTAGCCGTATCGGATCAGCCCTTTGATTAGACTCGTATTGTAATCTTTGGTTGGGCTTCTTGGGTTTCTGGAAAAAAAACTACTCTAGCGTTACTCTGTTAATAACCGCTACTAAATCCTGCTCCTGCATTTTCGTGAGCTTAGTTAGGAAAGGATATACGTTGAAGTGGTTAATTTTGCAGAATGCAAAGCACTTAATTGTTGTGTAAAGTGTTAATACTTAGTTGTACCATTTTGTAATAAGTTTAATTTTGCACAATAAAGAGTTCATTCATTCATTCACTTTACGTCTTTTATCAATCAATTGTTAATAGTGAACAAAACATTATTAAAAAGTAAAGAACCCTGGCTTAAGCAATAGGCATTAATGGTATTACGAGCACGATACACGCTTAAATCCACAATATGGATTGTGAGAACCTACATTACTCAATATGTACCTATGTACCTACTCACAGTAGGTATTGAAAAATTATATCACTCAATGTTAGCATCTACCAAACTCTGTTTATTTCATTTAATAATAATTAAAAAAATATATATATGCATCAAGCAGATGGGAGATACGAGTTAATGAATATATATAATAAAATAAATATAATAAATAAAATATATAAATATATATAAATATAATAAATAAAAGACACGAAACACCACAACCCTTGGTTGCACCCTACTAAAACCACCTTCTCCTCTTGTTTTCCGAAATCCTTGATGAATAAAAGGAAGAAATAACCAATATAGGTATTTTAATAAAGTTTATTTCAATTTTACAAAACACAGCCAAAATTTTGAAATTCTTTTTTACATACATGATCAACCTTTTATATTCGCCTCTAGCTCATAACCACAGACCAGCTAGTCAGTGGTATTTGGTTCATAATAAAAAAACATTATGTTTTATAATAGAAAATTCATCAGCAGCTTCAATTACATCAAGTATACAACCATTTTGTTAATGTGTATGAGTGTTGTAAAATACTGAAAATTACAAATAGGAAAACAACTCGAATATTCTTTTTAATGTAAAAATACATTTGCACTTTGCTATGTAGGTATTTATTTCATTTTTTAATTTTACAAAATTTGCCAATCAGTTTGACTTCTAAAGCATTCTTAAGACTACGTTTTTTTAACTAATAGCGGTGGCTTATATACTACTAAATTAAAACTAAGTAAATTTTTTTTAGTTTAGATTACATCAAACTACTATGAGATAATCATGAGTTAAGTAAATATGTTTTACGTATGTTGGAAGGACCAATTATTTTGTAACGTAAGGCACTTATTTTGATCACTCTTGGGTCGCCAAGCCTTGATGTGGCTACAAGAGTGGTGATATAATTCACCACTTAATCGAAGAAACATACATTTACTTGGAGTGCTTATTGTAGAATTCTTTCATATATTTGACCAAGTCCTCTACTTCTTCCACTGTAACTGCGTTGTATGTTGAAGCACGAATTCCTCCGACCATTCTGAAAAACAATTATAAATTGTAATTTAGATACTGAGGCCTTTCGATATAATATCATTTATCGCCTCTGTGGTCTAGCGGTCCAGGTGTTGGACTTGACTGCATGAGGTCCTGGGTTCGAATCCCGGGTCGGCCAACAAAAAGAAAATTGGATTTTTCCAATTTTTCTAATTAAAAAAAAATATTGGTCGGGATTGGAAATGTGCCCGGTTGGCGATAGGTTTGCCACTTATCACATTGTGGGACTTAGTGTCTTGGGCTAGTCGTGGGTGCCTTGGTTGTACCTCTGCCTACATCTTCGGGGATATGGGCGTGAAGATACCTATACCTATATCATTTCGAGTTTGTTCGGTACCTACCGTTATATGCTGGCCCGGCCCTAATAGTACAACCGCCTTACCCTATGGAATAAAATGAGAATACCCTAAGGAAGGTAGCTTTAATGGACACTATTGTGTTCACTTTCGCGTGGTAGTCAAAAGTCTGACTTATCGCAAAGGATCAATTTGATTGGATGGTTGGAAAAGCTTTTAGTTGGCAATGCATCATTAAGATTTGAAGTCTATATAGAACTGTATTACTATCAGAAGAAGAGAGGAAATCCGCCCACTTGTTTACTTCGTTTATGTAGATACCCAATTTTTTTTACATACTAGCATAAGACTAAACACATGCACGCTTGATGATGGCAAAAAATATACCGTCTCATAAAGATTCACATCCAGTCTGAACGTCAATAAGATCACATCATGAGGCAATAACATAAAAATATTGACCTTGCTTCATAGTTAAATCCACTACTTATATTATTGTCATACATTAGGATGCTGTTGAGACAGGATTTGTTTATGTATTTATGTGTTTGTTTTTTGCAATGTTTGATGTAAGGTGTCTTTAAAGGTTGTATTTTTTTTTAACTACCGCATGTGCTTGTAAAAAATGATTATAATGTATTTTTATTGTTTACGTATTTCAAGTGTAACGAATGTACCTACGAAATAAAGACGACGAATTGAATTGAATTGAATTGAACTATCTAAACCAATAAAAGTCCATCTGCTTGTATAATTTCTTACACAAAGAAAATCCACAAAGATAAATGCCTTATCCCTTGCGTCAGACAATATATATTTACTAATCTCTGTCCCTTACCTATGTCCCTTCAACTGAATCAATCCCAAAGCTTCAGCTCCTTTCAAAAATTCCTTCTCTAGTGCGTCATTTGGAGGGGACCCAATCCTGAACGGGATGTTCATTTTGCTTCTGACATTCTTTGCGACTGGAGCGTAGTAAAAACCGTTTGAGTTCTCAATGACATCATAAACCATGGAAGCTTTCTTTGTTGCCAGCTCCTGCATTTTCTTCAAGCCACCGTTTCGTTCAATCCATTGGAGGACTCGACCCATAGCGTAAATACTGAAATAAAATGTTTCCTTTTTAAAAACATGAAATCATTGAGAGAAAAAGAAGTTTCATGACTCCCGAAGACGTAGAAGTACAACCAGGGTATATATAACCAGCCATGATAGGTAGCCAGCTTATTGTCAACCGGGCACATACCCCGGGCGACGCAATTTTTTATTAGGAAATTGAAACAACTCATTTTCTTTTTATTGCCCAACCTGGGGATCGAGCCTGAGACCGAACTGACCGATCGACCGAAGTCAAGTCAAACACCGGACCGCTAGATCACAGAGGCGTTAAGAGAAGAAATATATACTACACTAGGTTATTAAATGTTTTAGTAAAGCATTTTTGACATTCGAACGTAGGTACATAAAGCGAGATGCAAAAAAACATTGTGTGTTCATAAATCAAACAACAAAACAACGCTGTAAGCTTTTCATTTCAAAGCTTTCACCGTCGTCAAAAGCTCAAAACACGAAACAAATGTAGTTCAAAACAACATGAAACCAACTTGATCTCTATGAGCAATAAAAAACCTTAGAATCGAGTGTTTTCACATATGTCGTTGCACATAAGATTTATAAAAGTATCTTCACGCCCATATCCCCGAAGAGGTAGGCAGAGGTACAACCAAGGCACCCACGACTAGCCGAAGACACTAAGTCCCACAATGTGATAGGTGGCAAGCCTATCGCCAACCGAGCACATTTCCAATCCCGACCAACATTTTTTTTATTAGAAAATTGGAAAAATCCAATTTTCTTTTTGTTGGCCGACCCGGGATTCGAACCCAGGACCTCATGCAGTCAAGTCCAACACCCGGACCGCTAGACCACAGAGGCGATAAGATTTATAAAAATCGCAGATAGCGGACTCCATTGACAATTTGGATAAAACCCCTTTAAACTGATATTTTCGTTTGGTATTCTTTTATGGATTGCAATCCTAAAATATCCTACTAGGTTATAGTTTTGCGACAGTCAACAAAATTTGATATAATCTTATCATAGTACCATTTTATAAAGGACTAGCTGTCCCGGCGAACTTCGTTTCACCCGTTCAGTATGGGAAATAATAAAGTATTATTTTTTCCTAATTTCCCTGCAACTTTCCCGGTTTTTCTCTTCACAAGAACCTGTTCCTGATATTAACTTATACAATAATTAAAGAATTAGCCAAATCGGTTCAGTCGTTCGGAAGTTATGCGCTTACCAACACATTTAGCGATTTATTTTTATATTATAAGATAATTATAAGATTGCGAGGAACGAAAGTTATGGTCATTCTAAAATGTTCATTTCATCTGTAATGATGAACTCATTTGGTGGGTACTCAGAATTGTGTATCTATAGGACATAACTACCCGCGTTAACGGGTTAGAAAGGAATTAAATATTATAAGATAATTTTGCTAATCATGGATGTCAAGAATAAGATTTATCATTTTTGTCTCAACTCGCAAGATAGCAACAAACCACAAAGGAACTGTTGTTTAATGGCATTGACTTTCCTTTAATTTTAGGGAACATGATCTTAAATCATGGAAAAATAATTTATTTTAACGATTTTGGTTTAGAAATTTAGCGGCGATTATGGTTGGATATAGTAATGGTCTGTTAGATATAGTAATCATAATACAATCTGTTTGTTAAACGTTTTATAAAAGTTATTATTACCACGTTTTGTTTACAGGACATATCACCCGAAACGAGGGTTATTAAATGTTTTGTCAAATTGTCTGTTTGTCTAATCAATTTTCACGCAAAAACTACTGAACAATTTTTTTACCAAATTACCAAACTACTAAAAGTAACTGCCCGGTTCAACATTTAAGTAAAAATTAATTAAATTCTCCAGACAAATCTTTCACTTTCATCACTGACTACGAAACGTCACTCTAACGCGTGTATCTAGCCGCGGGAAACTGATAGTAATAAACAATTAATTTTGGATTAATTACACTAATCGATCAAATATTAAAATAAGCAAACAACTAATTAATTATGAAATAAAATTGTTGATACAAGTTACAAATTAGGTGCTTATTAATTTTTTCTAGCATGATCTATTTAAGTATTTCTATGTATCTATTAGTATCGTTGACTAACACCCATAACACAAGTATATAATTTACTTACTTTGGGGTTAAATTCAATTTGTGTAACTTGTCCAGGGATATTTATTATAAAAAATATGGTTCATAGGTGTGAGTTAACTACAACGATGGTAATCATCTATTTAATAATACGTGATGCCAAAACTTTGGACACCGTTATACGAAAATTGCGCTGACGGAGGAGCATGAAATTTGGCACACTTTATAGTTTATGTGTAGGAGAAGTGCAGAATGCTAATATTTTTCAATAATACTAATTCTTATAAAGTACATTAAATCAATAAATAAAACATTACCCATACTACCATGCATTTGACACACACAAACAAATATATTGATGTTGACGATAAAATATCACAGATGGCGCACTAACTATTCAGGAAACAAAGTAATTGGTCTTAAGAAACAAAGATGGTATTCTTATCAACTTATGGCCGAATTTAGACCAATGGGTGACCACTAGTTCATATATATAATTAGTAATTTTAGTAAGGACTAAGTACGCCCTAGAAATACAGAGTATGTTCATTACACAAATGCATGTCTGGGTGGGAAATCGAAGCCGAGACTCGTGAATATTCGGCATTAGGTGTTAACATTAAACTTTCGTCCATAAGGCAGGATCATATCATATTCAATTTAGCCCGTCCCAAAAGGCTTTTTTTATTTAAGTTGAATTAGTTGGGGTGCTTATTTTTTTAACATTTTTATAATTAATTCTTTTTCCCCGTGTTGATCCTTGGGCTCCTTTGCAGAATAGACCATCTGCTTTCCTGCCAGGCAGCTCGTAAGAGGCGAGCATAGGCTTACCGTCACGAACACCGTGACATTCTACTAGGTGGTAAGAGTTTCGCAGCGACTCGCCCGGATTGGGACCACCGCCTTACCTTCCGCCATAGCGTCCAATGCTTGCCGTTGACGTGTTCCGGTTCGGAGGGTAAGGTAACCGGTCAACTTACTTTTGCTCGAGGCCTAGCATCCCGGCTTCAGGTTGGCAACGCACCATTACCACCTTTGGTGTCTCTAGGCGGCGTGAATTTCTTACCATCAGAAAATCCGTCTGCTTGTTTGCCTTCCATTATCATAAAAAATATGTATGATAGTGACCATAATTGCAACACTAGATTGTTGATGCACCATGAAGCGAAATGACTTTTTATGGGGTTAGACAGCGAACAGGCACACGGCTCCCATATGGTCCAGGTGTTGGGATCCCGGGTTCGATTCAAGGGTCGGGCAACGAAAATAAAATGTGTTTTTTTTGTCAAAATTGTAATAAAAAAATGTTGCTCGGGGTTGGGTATGTGCCCGGTTTGCGATAGGCTTGCTACCTATTACATTGTAGGACTTAGCGTCTCCGGGTAGTCGTGGGTGCCCTGGTTGTGCCCCCTATCTCTTCGGGGATATGTGTGTGTGAAGATACTATCTACTCTTGATGTTATCGTCGCTGTCCTATGGCCGATTGTTAGGCTAGTTATACAAATCTATTGCCTAACCTATCCACCGGAACGAGACATGACGCTTACATGTCATGAAGGTAGGACAGTGGATTCCTAACCGAAAAAATCGCACAACGCCCCACGGCACTCTACCACCGGTGGTCTCGTTAGTAATGACAGGTTCGCTCGCTTCTTGCAAGCTACCTGGAATGAAGGGAGGCAGATAGTCTATTCTACACAGGGGACCCGAACATACACGGGGATAATAAACGGGGAAGTATAATTACTTACGCAAACATAGGAGGAGTGTTTAATATAGAATCAGCTTTGGCGTTGACTGTCCAGTCTAATATTGAGGGGCAGATTGGTAGAGCTTTACCAAGCAGGTCCTCTCTAACTATGACTAACACCACTCCAGCTGTTCCAATGTTCTTCTGTGCACCACCATAGATTACGCCAAACTGTGGAAATAAAATGCATAAATTGTATAGGTCTACTATCACGTCGAAGTTACAATTAATTATATTATACTGTTGTAATATCTAAAAGATGACATCCGATTATGTATTTTACAATAGTAAGAAAATCATCAAAGTTTCACCAACAGGAATATTCATAGACTAATTTAATTTTGAAAAATCTTAATATTGTGTATATTATTATTTGTCTAATATCATGTTTATTTGTCAACTATCAACAGCTTAAGTCCCACAGTCAAGCCATCTTCTTTTTTTCCATTCAATAGCTCAAAAAAACTGTAAGCAAATAAATATTTACTTTAATATATTATACTAACTTTAGAAACATCCACTGGTTTCGACATGAAATTCGAGGACATGTCAGCGACAAGAGGAACTCCTTTGGTGTCCGGAATTTCATCAAACTCCACGCCTGTTGGGTAAAAATAAAGAATTGTTCAAAGAATTTACAATTGTAGCTCGTTTCGTACAGAGATACTTTCTTTGCAGATAGCCCTGTTACTTTAAAATCTTATACCTTTAAATGAGCAATTCTTTTACATATATGTATAAATATATAATTGGAATCTCGGAATCGGCTCCAACAATTTTCATGAAATTTAGTATGTAGGGGGTTTCGGGGGAGATAACTAAAACAGAAATTAACACACTAAACAGAAAATTTTATTCGTGTTTAAACTGAAAAATATGACTCTTCCTGACATCCTTTGGCGAATAATAATACTATTTTTTGTGAGCAATAAAGTTGTTCCAGCAGATGGCGTTGTTAAGTGACACGAAGTCACTAAGTGTTTGCTAAAAAATACCGAGCAAAGCACGGGCATCCAGGTACTGTGAAATAAAATGTTAAAGTTGATTATGAATGAATAAATACAAACTGATCATATTTCAAAGCAAAGAAAATTATGTTAGGCTTATAATATACCTCTAAGTAGCAGAATCCATTACACACAGATACAAGAAAATAATGATGTACTACTCTGTCAAGAAAGTACCGGAAAAATATCAATAATACACAAACTGTTTGTTATTCATCTAAATTTATTTTATCACCTTCAAAGTATGCTCCTTTAGAAACGATCCACTTACTCCAAAGAATAATCCAATGATCAAAATGTTTTTAAACGCTGTTTCCAAAATTGAGTTGATTTCTCTCTGCAAATTAATTTTTACGTTTTCTACCTATTGAAAACAGATGTCACGAAGTGGTAATTTTAGTTGTGGAAAAAGAAAGAAGTCGGCTGGAGCCCTATTTGGTAAATATGGTGGTTGCTCTGTGGTATTTGTGGAGTGTTTGGTCAGAAATCCGTTTATAATGATGGCCTTGTGCGAAGGCGCATCGTGGTGCAAAATCCGATAATATTTCTTTCCACATTTCACAACCTGAACCTTTTTCGTCGAATTTGTTCTCTTACATGTTGCATAACGCTCAAATAATATTCCTTACCATTTGTCCTTCCGGCAAGAATTTCGAGCGAACAACAACGTGATAGTCAAAGAAAACACCCAACATGACTTTGACTTTTGAACCAGTTTCGAATCAGTTGGAAGGCGCCACTCCAAAGCTTGTTGACTAGTTTGCTCTCGTCACCAGTGACAATGCGTTTTTATGAATGTTGGGTCGGAATTGACTAGTTCTAGAATATCCAGCATA
>NJDC01007912.1:24442-41352 GCA_002245475.1 Calephelis virginiensis | reverse complement strand
TCGAGTTTCCAAGTCGAGTGGTGCGGAATGTCCTCATACTTCTCACGTTCTGGTAAAACTAAATTCACCTTGCCATATTTCTTGGCCTCTTTAGCAGCTTTTTCGGACCAAGCGCCTAAAATACAAAAAAAATGCTTTAGCAAAAAGTTAGAGAATTTAGTTTTTTTTTGTTTCTTCAGCAATATTTCTGTCTAGTAGTTGAAAGTTGAGATCATAAATATTGACAATACTAGCTATAGCCTCGACTCCAATTTTATTTATTTGTATATATAGATAAAAGTGATTTACCGGTGACAACATAATCTGCCGTTCCCGTACAGGATATTAAGTTAAGTGGTACTCCAGCGAACTGCCCCTGCCCTCCGCCTGATAAGAACAGTATCTTGTAGTTGCTTGGAACGTTCCTGTAACCCGAAAAAATATATTGAACCTACGTTTTATGACATTTCATATTGGTCAAGTTTATTATATCACCAATTAAGTTTGTAATAAGCTGGTTGAGTTTTGGGACCATCAAGAGAAAAGGTAGTTGTAGTTTTTTCGTAATTATTGAATTCCGTTTTTATTTTGAGTGAAATTAGTAAATTTTGGTGGCATTTTGTACAATTTTGTTTAGGTAGTAAAAGTGCACAATTGAAATAATCATGAAGAAATTAGTATATTTTCTCATTGTCGCCAAATTCATTAAATGAGCTTGAGTAACGAAGTCACCAGTTTCCTCAAGACCCTGATATGACAATATTTGACGACTTATGATTAATTTTAATAATTAATTTAAGCCAAATTTTGTTAAATCAGGTAACTTTATGCGAGTTTCAACTTGATTAATGGCAAGTGTTAATTAACACTATTGTCAAAAACCAAAGACAGAAAGAATCATTGGGTATTTATATTTTTCAATGCTTATTAATTGTTAAAAATTAGTTGGATTTTATTTAAGAAGTTGAAATGTCAGTTGTAAGTACTTTTTTGATAACAGTGTCATAGTAGGGTCATCTGTCACTCTCTACGGTTCCGGGACCATTATTTTGAGGACTTTATATCTAATCAATGTTGACCTAAAAACATGTTATTTGAAATAAATAAGTAAGGGGTTTATGGGTTAACCAAAATTTAACCACTTACTCCTATTTATTTCAAAAATACTTAACTTAAGGCAGGTTTGAAAAAGTATATTTAATATCCTTTTTTAGTAACAACAAATAATAAATAACATGATTTCTAGGTCAACATTGATCAGAGATGAATTTTTCAAAATGTTGGTCCCGGAACCGTAGAAAGTGGCAGATGACCCTACTATGATACTGTTATCAAAAGAGTACTTACAACTGATGTTTTAACTCCTAACGTAATTTTTAACATTAAATTAGCATTATTTTTAAATATTTTTACGTTAAAATATCTCCTGGATTTGTTTTTTTTATTTTTGTTATTTATGTACTATCTGTTGCCCGCGGCCTTGCTCGCGTTGATGATGGTCCTACAGGAAGTTTTTTCGGGATAAAAACTATCATATGTGTTCATCCAATGCTCTATGTGTTTGCCAAATTTCATTCAAATGGGTTCAGCAGTTTTTGCGTGAAGAAGTAACAAACAAACAAATTTTCGCATTTATAATATTAATAGTATACCCTTAGCATTTCTGATTTTCTGGTAATTTCAATAGCTCATTAAAACTTAAAAAAAAAATATTCATAGTATCTATAGATGTAGCTGAATACACAAGATTTGTGTATGGAGCAAGTAGATAATACACACAGTATACATTAGTAGTAGTATAGATTTTTTAGTAATTCCTCTTGATACGATAAATATGTCTGTATCGTGACACGTGCCTGCATAGCAACACTAACAAGTAATGTTTAATAATAAAACGTGTCATATAAAAATAGGCGAAGAGCGCAAAACAAAGATAAGGTGATATGTAGCCATTGTAAGGTATTACTTATCGATAACTACTAACAATAAGAATGACTTTCCACTGAGCACGAAAGTGTCATGTCTGATGATATCGCTACAAATTCCAGTCCCTTAGAAACAATGAAGCATGATGAGGACAATATATAGATTACGGGCTGATTCATATGGTTTTTCGCGCTGAGAAATAATGACATTCAATAAAAATTAAAAAAATGTATCGAAAAAGATGATAATACCTATTACATCTCTAACTTCGATAACGAATTTTGTGAGATACCTACGTATTGACTATTGTATGGAATAATTATCTCCCATGCTCTACTTTTATAATACGAAGCGAATAAGTAGTTATCATACATATCTTCAAGCCAAGTCCAACAACAACATGTACCTAGTTTATGTATAAATAAGGAAATACCCTATTAATTATTTGTCACATCATACATCTGCCCTAAGTCAGGGGCACTAAACTTAATTGTCATTCGTTTTGAAATATCTGTCTTTGTTTTTTTTTTCATTATATTAACATTTCAAAGAATTAATTTAAAAACAAAGATGATTTAAACAATTTGTGTTCTAAGGTAGCAGAAATTTAAGATTATTTTAACATATTGCTTATCCTTTAATATTTTAAACAGCTTTTAAATATCTTTCAGAAGACTGAAAGGACACTACCTGAACATCGTGAAATAGATATACCTTTTCTGTGTTAAAATAGTATCAAGTTGGGCATAACGAATATATAGATGTAAAAATCCGATCCGAAACGTTTTCAAACAAATTACATTATTTCAGACACCACAACAGTTTTAAAGTATTAAAACTAAAATAAAGGCTCTGTGTGTCATAGTTCATTTAGCTATAACAAACGCACGGTATAAATGCTTTATGATAATTGATAGAGGAAGGCGTCACTTTGCAGAAATCCATACTTAAATTCAAATAAAATGATTGAATTTGCAATATAGGCCAAAAATATATAGGAATTGTAGCGCGACAAAACAGGAAAGACAGTGTGATATGAATGAATTGTGTGAAGCTGGATATGTTTGAGGTATTTGGCTTCTGGTAAGTCCAATTCATTCTTAGCACACTGTTTTTCCTGTTTTGTTGCTCTACAATACGTATAGGTACATATTTTGGCGGGAAATTGCAAATTAAATAACTTTATTTGAATTTTTGACAAGGTTTTCTATTACTAAGTAAATATTTTTTCATTTGAATTTATCAGTTAACATTTATAGGAATATAGAAGGATATTAATATGAGTTTGTATGAAGTAATTATCAAGTCCAACCTTGAATGTATAAAAATACTTCTAATTTTTTAAAGCTATGCAAGAAATGTTAATATGCCCTGTTTTGCAATCAAAGGTCAATAACCGTTTTCATTTTCCGCCTGTAACCGACAATACCTTCTATCATCAACCACTTATGGTTTAAATAGTTTGTTGCATTAAAAGTTTTAGTTAAGTAGCAGTAATGTTAATTCAAGAAAATGTAGTTATCATTTAACTAATAGACATAGACAAGACAAATCTAGACATAGACAAGACAAATCTGTTAACATTTTAATCAATTCTACTATTTAATTTAATAGGTAACAGTTTTACATTTAGGTATAGATGACCATCACAACGAATAAAGAAATTTATTTAGAAAATACAACACATGATGTGATTAACAATCAGAATTAATTACTAGGGTAATATAGATCTTTTAAATATCTTCACTTCCAAAAAAACATCATGTCAATAATACGCCAATTGAACCTGACCTGCCAGACGATATTATATTTTTACACATTCTATAAATGATGATGTGTTTGCGTCATTACTATTTATCCCTAACAGAGAATATTGTTTTCGTTGCGTCACTTATCAACAGTGTTGTTTACGTTGCAAGTCTCGGACTATGTTTGATCATTCGATATCATTATTGTGAAAACTGTTTCAAAAGTATTGAGAGCACAATAAAATATTGTATTTAGTTTGCAAATGTTTTATCGAAAATCTTAATATATATAAATTACGTGTCACGTTGTTTGTCCGCGATGGACTCCTAAACTACTTAACCGATTTGAATAAAATTTACACACCGTGTGCAGTTTGATCCAACTTGAAAGATAGGATAGCTTACATCTCAATTTATAATCAAAAAAATTAACATCCGAGCGAAGCTGGAATAGGCAGCTAGTTAATTATATGGATATTATTAACAAATAAAGACACTCGTAAAAATTACATACTTAAAACATTATTTTAAAATCGACTCAACTTTTGTTCAAAATATTTTTAAGTAGTATATGATATAAATACACTATATTGTACCCTATCAATTACAATATGAAATAGGTTAGGTAGGTAGTTACTTACTTACAATTCATACATGCATCCCTATTAATGCTGTAAAAAGTGAAACCGGTTGCCTAAGTGTAAAATAAATTGAATTGTGGAAAAGTACAAGTCTTATTTTAAAAAGTATGAATTCAAATCAATAAATATAAATGTTTAGGGGGAAAAGTCTTCATAATAGAAAACTAAATGAAAAGTAAGAGGGCTTGTCATATACTACGATTCTACGGCGAGGGGTAAAACATTATATACCTACATACCTAAATACCCACTTAGTATTGGTACATTCCATAAAAAAAGAACTAAGGAATCATGAGGAAAACATCTATGAATGCTTGTATTACTTAGGTAGGTATTATAAGCCATACAAGGTAGGTAATTACAATATGTAGGTACATGTACCTACATATAATACACATATATTTTTGATACTTAGCAGTTTATATCGTATAGTAGGTACTACTATTTAAATTATGCGCTTCGGCATTACACATCTTACTCTTTTTACATTTTATACCTACTTTTATTTTTAAATTGGCTGACCTAATCTAAATTTAAGCGAAATGATTAATTATGTAATAACAACTCTATACAAATGTCTTTAAAATACAATCGGATTTCCGAAGCGTGACGATATAGTCGAAGCGCAAAATTTAGATAGTAGTAATACCTACTATCTAAATTTTAAAATTTAAATCTAAATTTAGATAGTAATAATACCTACTATCTAAATTTTAAAATTTAAATCTAAATTTAGATAGTAGTAACACCTACTATCTAAATTTTGCGCTAATTTTGTATAGTAATTATACATACAGCTATATATTTTGTTATTGTCAAAATTGTTTACTATTTTCAACGCTCTTTAAATATCTACGTAATATTGAAAAACAAGTAGGTAGGTAGGATATTATCTTGAGATATCATTATAGCGTGTTACGTTTATAGTAAATAGAATAGATTTGTCCTACATATTTTTTATGAATAATTACAAGTACATTTTGCATTTAAGTTGGTTTATCTTATTAAAGAGCTGCCTATTAAATACCTACTTTTTTTACTGAACCAGATCCAAAATTTTAAATCTTCATGCTGTCATTTCCGTGCCTACTCAATTATCACTTAATACCTACTTACCTACTTTAATTTCGGGAGTTTTTTTGTTATCCGAACCATTTATCATTTAAAAATAATATATATCTTCACGCCCATAACTCCGAAAATATAGGTA
Source organism: Calephelis virginiensis (assembly GCA_002245475.1). NCBI lineage: Eukaryota > Metazoa > Arthropoda > Insecta > Lepidoptera > Riodinidae > Calephelis > Calephelis virginiensis. The sequence goes on along the minus strand of NJDC01007912.1, from coordinate 35,848 downwards.
GAGGCTCAACCAGGGTAGCCACGATTAGCCAAAGATACTAAGTCCTACAAAGTGACAGGTGGCAAGCCTATCGTCAACCGGCCAACATTTTCTTTATTAGAAAATTGAGAAACCATAATTTCCTATTTTTATGTTGCCCCGGGACCTCAAGAAGTAAAGTCCGACGCCGGACCGCTAGACCACAGAGGCGATTTAACATATTTTATCTTTAACCAAAAATATAACTTCAAAAATATGGGCAAGAAAACATTCTTTATTTTTCTATATCAAGACAACTATTTTAATGATAAAGGCTATAGAAAACATTTTTTAAAAAATCGAGAGTTGTTTACCTATAACGTATAAGTGCCTTATATGATAAGGCGAATAATACGTAAAAATTCAAACAGGATAAATTTAAGAGGATTTTAATTTTGTAATTTGGTTTTTGTTTTCATTATATTAATTTTAAGAGCAAAAGTTTTCCTTCAGCAAATTTTATTTTTTATAGACTAACACTATCAAACAAATTATTAATTTATCCTATTAATATTATAAATGCGAAAGTTTGTATGTATGTATGTATGGATGTTTGTTACTCTTTCACGACCGAATGGCTGAACGGATTTGTCTGAAATTTGGAACACGAATAGATCGTGACTTGGATTAACATATAGGCTACTTTTTATCTCATTCACACAATGGGTTCCTGTGAAAACGCGGGCGAAGCCGCAGGCAACAGCTAGTTATACTTATATAAGATTAAATACTCACATTAATCTTCTAACAACATCCTGTATTTCGGTGTTCAACTTAAAGTAAGTAGGTGACCTGTGGCTTGTTTCCAACAAACTTATTCCCGTTCCATCGTAATTAGTTAACTCGTTCCTAATAATCTCGTATACCTTAAAAGATTTACCAAATAAATTCAACTGAACTCTAATCAAAATTAAAAAAAAAACTTTGCCCTACCTCTTCTGGTAATTTTGCAGGGCCGGCTCCGAAATTGTGTATTTTAGGCATATTTATTTAGCGAACACAACTTTGCTTCACAAGTAATTCGTGTCAACTGGAAACCGGTTAATCATTTGTAATGAAAATGCCGACGCGTCTGATATCGCTAAGGCCTGTTACACACGACACTTGTCTAGAGTGCAAAACATATGTAGATTATCAGCTGGTTCCAATATTTCATCAGAACTTCCCACTGTTATCTTGTTTATGTTTACGAATTTAGTTGCGTTGCAAAATACGTTTTTTGCGTGTTTTCATTTCGTCACCAGGCAGTTCTTAAGCTGACACTACAGAGGAGCAAAAATTTGTAGCTTAAAAGTTGACATGTCTGCAGACTTACTTTCAGGTTTATCCGCTTAGTGGATCCCCCGCTAAGCAGCCCTGGATTTATAAATATAGGCTGCGGCCTAGGGGCGGCAGCTTCCGAGGGGCGGCAGCGCTCTAGGGGCGTAAAGGTACATGTGTACATGTACATGGGGTGGCAAAAATAAGATGGCCTACACTCATAAAAAATATAAATCCGGCACTGCCGCTAAGTTGTAAAAATAACAATGATATACCGTTATAGCACTAAATATAAATAGGTGAAATATACCTAAAATCAACTTAAAAATGAAATTTGGTTTGAAAATCTCACTCTAAAGTCACTTTCAAGTCTCCTAACTACACACACAAACATTTCACCACAAATACCGTTTCTTCATGCCTAGGTGAAAAACGGACAAACACACAGCCACTCTTTCGTCTATATAACATTCGTCTATATAACACTAAAACTACCACCGGATCGGAACGCGGCCACACACTGAGAAGATCCGACAAGAAACTCAAAGGCTATCTTTATAGTAGTCAAAGCTTTCAACTTACTACATCTGAAACATTTAGAGCTACATACATGAAAAACGATACTACGTAGGTACTTTTTTTTACTTAGGTTTTCTGATTTTATTAGAAAGATACTAAGTGGCAATATGAGATAGCCCTTGATTCGGGCGTTGTAAATTCAACCTAAAACTACGAAAATAACTTATAAAATAACGTATTATTCTCTGACTGTGCACTCTACTCGCCTTTAAAATTTTGCCTCAAAAGCCTCACCAATTTAGAAAAAAAATTGTAACTTGTAAGTTATTACCACCACAAATCACAATGCTGTGATATTCGGGTAAACTGTGGAAATTAGATGGTATTAATATTTAATAAAGAATTAGCATTGTATCTACAATATAAAGAACTTTGTTACGTTAGAACAAATATTAATAGTAAGAGTATCATTATCCTGATAGTACCATTAGCTGATAAAAGAAATATTGTTATTGCTAATGATTGCTAATATAAAGAATTGTACCTTGATAAGTGCTCCGATTGCACAGTGTACACTTACTTTAAAAAAATCATTTTTGTACTACTATGTGGCTAAAACCGTGGTTAAAACGATTTACGTAAGCTCTAAGCGCCTCAGTTCAACTTAGATTATTTCATCTCTTCTCTTACGTTTTCTGACAGAGATAACTTCGAAGTACCAACTAAAATTGCCTTTTAGTGTAAAAGTTTTAGTAATTCTGTTTGCGCGAACTAGACTTTATTCAAACCAACACCAAATCCAGCATGTTTATGTTAAAAATTTAATACGATCTTAATTTGGTAACGTAACAAGAATCCAAATTTACAACTTTAAATAATGATGGAACCATTGGTCAATATTGCTGTTTTTGTGTTCAATACAACGTTATTTTTGTGCAAAATAATATATGTCACCGTAAGACTAAAAAGACCGATAAATACCTATCTATACTTATCCATCTCGAAAAAACGTGGACTTAAAAAAACAATTAACAATTTAATTAATAATTTTGAAAGTTTATATTTTATCCGTTAGAAATAGTCAAATGGCGAATAAAGTTGAAACGACAAAGTTCACAATCTGTCCAATTTGGATTAACCCTAAAGCTGCGAAACGTTACTTGTTGGTCGAAATTAACTCGTGGTCGTGTTGTAGCTATAGTAGGAAAAAACAGAAGTTAAATAAAGTTTTTAATTATCGGCGTATTTTACTTGCAGGTCTACTTTATTTACAATCTGCAATACCTGTCCATGATAAATATCAATATTACTTATTACTTTATCATTTTAATTTACAAGTATATGGAAATAAAAAGCATAAAATTGTCGCTTTATGATGTTCACCGGCTAACGAATGTCAGTCTGAACTCTGGACATTGAATAAATAATATACCGGGGTCTCTGATATCATGTTCACCACAATGTTCAGTATAGGGCTATTCCAAGCTATTCATTAAGGCAAAGACCAATCAGCACGCTAAGTCGTCTACAGTCGTCGATTGAATGTTTGTTAACAATTTTTTTAATTTGACGGTTTGCCATGAACTAATTGTAACTATGAATTAAAGCAACGTTAAATTGTAACAATCTTGCAAGATACCTTATAAAATAACGCATTTTTAATGTTACATTGATATAAATAGTATATTTATTCATACTCTACCGAACCGTTAGATTAAGTATCATTGAGTTCAAAAAATGTACCTAATTATCGCTTCCCACAATCCACAATTTTGCGGATGGCTACAGAAAATCGCCGTTTATGGACTCCAACATACCACCACCAACACTATACAACATACCATAGGTTAGGAGTTATATAAATAAGGCCAGTAACTTGTCTATCGAATAACATCAGTTGTGTTTTATAGCTATGTGTGTGTGTGTGTTTTTTGTTTTTATTTTTGGGTTTTTTTTGTACCTAATACCTATATATTGCAATATGCAAACGAGTCGCTCTGCACGATGCTTGCGGTGCAGGCTTGTTTACGGACGAATGTGCACGCAATACCAAGCTTTTTTTTTTTTTGGAATGACTAATATGTTGCCAACCTCGCGGTTTTTACAACTTCACCAAGCATAATAGTTAGAGTGATTTCAACAATACTTGGGCTGTTATTATTAGAAGAGTCGAGACTCGAGAGACATAACTGATTAAATTAATAAAAAATCGTTGCGTAAGGTTTTGGGCCGCCCGCTTCGCGTCGCGTCGTCGAGTCATGCGAGTTTATGGCAAAAAGAAGTTCAAAGTTCTATCTACATCTATGGGCATTATGATGTTTCGGTGGTCAGAAGTTATTTTTATTTAATCCTCTAAAGTTACCTAAAATGTAAAAAAACAAACCGCGTTTTACAGCGAATTTAAGGTAGTATATATTCATATGATGTCTGTATGATGATGTATTTTAAGTCATGCGAGCATACGAGCTGCCAACACCGTAACCAAAATTCACAAAATTGCCGAGTTGAGTAGAAGAGCGCCTTAGCTTTTCCAATGTTGGTTGAAAGAAGTTAGTTACGACAAAACCAAAGCGAATTATAATTACTGTCGCTGTAAATTAAAAACGCGATGAAATATGATTCATTAAATCACGTTAAGTGAAAAACGAAACTGCAAAGCCATTTTTCTTTTCGACAGCAAAAGATGTATTTCCAATCCAAACCCACCACATATTTCTACTTCTCTCTTGAAAATAGATCACCTAGGATTTTATGTAAAACAAAGTTTAAAAGCGAAATAAAACTACACCGAGTGACTTTTTTGAAATGATTAAAATAGCTTAAGTGTTAGCTTTTTTTTTATTTTAGAAATCTAGCTCTTTTTCAAATGTTATCTGGCTTTTTTAAAATTTCGAGCTGGCAGCACTGGTTACAATTGCTGACCATACAGATGTTGTTCTATGCTAACTAAAATATTGTATTTCTATTTATTAAGAACTTTGTTCTAAGAATAACTAACATAACAAAAAAGAATTGGCAAAATTGGTACATTGGCGCTGTTAGAGTACAAATTCAAGCTATGGCATCAATTTTTTCATTATTTTGTAACTTTAAATTCACGAGAATCGAATGGGCTTCGTACCATAGTAAGGTCCAATGATACATAAGACCCTAAAAAAAAGGAGGTTCTCAATTTTGTTTGTATGCCTGTTTCTCGATTATTATGGCAGTAACTAATTTTAATATTTATTTTTAGAAATGTAGGTCATGGTTCTGAGGTGGATATTGATTATAATATGATAGGTAGTCATTTTTGAGTTTTGCCATAGTAACAGTTTCTTAATCTGTGCCATTCTAAACTTTTCACTTTTTAATCTGTATTACTGACATTTCATAAAATTGGCATATGATTGTCAAAAGTTTGACGTTCCATCAACGTCCAATGGCCAATGTCTACCGATTGTCAAATTCAATTTGTCAATTGTCAAAACTCAAATCACGATTCACGTCACTGTCAGTCGTCAAATTAAGAACGGCGCTCATCACGTTATGATTGCGATCGATTTGGAAGCTTTAAAGTAAAAAATTTAATTCGTAGCTTTTTGAAAAACAAGTCAAATACCGGGATATGCCTCCTGTAAAAGATGATTTAATACGTGAAATAAATTGTTTAGATATAAGCATAGCCGAGAAAAGTCCTATAAAAAGCAGTGCACTTGTAGATGTAAGAGCGTGTAATAAACCTGCCGCTAAGGTAAGAAATTTTCCCTAGCCTTCCTTTTAATTTTGTAGTAAAATATCATTAAAGAACTCATAAAATATACGTTAGTAAGTATTAAAATCGCGCTACTTGTACTGAAACAATAATTTAAAACAATGGTTATTTCAAAAATGGAATGCTAGTCACCCTTAATTTCATAGTGCTGATTAGGTTTAAGTTTAAAACAAAAAGACTAATATATCAAAAAAACTGAATTTATTAATAAATCTGTTTATACGTATTATGTAGGTTTTAATTTTTTTCTTTTTAAAAAATAAAATATTTTGTGCTTACATTTTATGAACTAAAATTATATTTTTTTTAACATTATCTAGTAACGAATTGAAGTTATTGTACCTATATATTAGTTAGAGTATGTATTTGATGCTTTTAAATAAATTTGCATGTTTTGGTTTTTTATTCATCCTCAGGCCCTATTTTTATGTTTAGCCCTATGGCGATGTTGCATTCCCCATCCCACTTTTTTCAAATTTGGCTAAAGTATAAGTCAACCAACATTATTTACAATAAAAAAAACATTGCCCATGTAAAAGATAACCTAGAAGAAATCCAAGATGCTATAAAAGCTAAAATCTAGGTTACTATTCCATAACTTTATACCTGTTGTACCTGCAAGGGTACAACAGGTATAAACTTATTAAAAGATAGTAGAAGCAAACAATGGCACTATTAGTTAAGTGCTACACAAAGCATAACTTTTTGCATGTAGTATTTTTTTTTAAATAGGTGATGTTTATTACAAAACTCAATCTTGTTTATTTCACTTTTTTAAATCAGCTCAGTATCATTAATTTAGAAATAGCAATACTAATCACTTATCAGTAGCGGTTTCTTTTGTCTCTCATCTGTTTAATTAAAACAATATGTTTACTAGATAATGTGTAATATCGCCTCAGTGGTCTAGCGCAGGGGTCGCCAATCAGTTTCACGCGGGGTCCGTTTTAATAAATAAAATGACCATCGTGGTCCATACAAAACTTAATAGAAAAATATACATGTATACAAAATGTCGAAGTATTGAAGGTATGTTCTCAGTTCACAAACTCTCTCTTGTTTTTTTTAATTACGTACTTCGTAGCGCAAATTTCTGTGTTCCGGCCGGCCGCACAAAATGAATCAGCGGTCCGCCATTTGGCGACCCCTGGTCTAGCGGTTCAGCATCGGACTTGACTTCTTGAGGTCCCGGATTCGATCCCTGGATCGGATCCCCAGGTCGGGCAATAAAAAAAATTGTATATTTCCAATTTTCTAATAGAAATAACGTTGCCCAGGATTTGATATGTGCAAGGTTGGTGATAGGCTTGTCACCTATCACATTGTCAGACTGAGTGTCTTTGGCTTGTTATGTGTGCCCTGGTTGTGCCTCTGCCTACCTCTTCGGGGATATGGGCGTGAAGATCCTTTTTTTTTATTTTTTGTAATGTGCCATCCTAAAAATGGGACCTTTAAAACAAGAGCAATTTTAGGTAATAAAAAACCTGACTATCCAAAACAAATTTAGTACTTATTACTAACACATACTATTTTAAAATCCTTGTGCCTTTTAATTTGATACACTTAATGCAGTATTAAAAAAGGTAATTGCAATAGTAATGGCATATCACAGCTGACATGATTTTCTTTCTTATGGTGTAAACTCTTGAGGTTTATAAATTAAAATCTGACAAAACCTACAATATATGAATCTCCATATATTGATGTATTACTTTGATACATACATACAAAGATACATGTTTAAAATATATGCAGACAGGTAATCTGTTGCAACATGAGCCAATGTGGTTTGCCAGAGTCTCAATTTTTCACTACAATGTTACAAGTGATTGATAGAAGGTGTTGTTACATTGTGGAAATCTATACTAAAAAAATGTAAATAAATTATTAAATTTGCAATTTCCTGCCAAAATTCATATGTTATTATGGCCCAACAAAACAGAAACGGCAGTGTGTGACCAGCCAAAGACCCCAAATATATCTAGCACTCCATGAACTTGTGGAGTGCAGTCTAATTCCCCTTACAATGCTCAGATTACAAAGCAAAGTATACAGTGAGGTTTTAGTAGCGTGTGTATTGTTGGTGCTAATAGAAAAAGTTTAGTGGTGTGTGTGTGTGTGTGTGTGTAATTTTACAATTTAAAGAATATTGTACTAATAAATTATATTCACAAACGGAATGCTTGAATGTTGTCATTGTTCAGGGTAACTAATATTGTAAATCATATTACAATACACATTACTAAATATTTTAGCCTCATACTCACATAATTTTTTCCCAACTGCACTTAGAGCACTGCTGTAAAATCTACATTTCGATTAAGATAGTCTACAGGCGCTTTACAGGTTCCTTTTACAGATGTATTTCAACAATATACAGCATTCAGTCCCATTCAGTCATTTTATACAAGATAATTTCGTCTTGTTTAGGAAATTCCAAATTAACTATAATTTTGAATTACCAATCTGTTAAACATAATTATAATCAAAAATATGTTATACTAATGTCAAAAAAAATAAAATACTAGATATTAATATTATAATGACATCATTTTTATGTTTTTTAAATTGCTGTTGCACTATTGCAAGATTACATCAGAGCTAGTTTTTTTACTGATATGCTAAAGTGTTTAGGTAAATAAATAATAAATAAATATCCCGGGTCAAATATAAATTGATCTAACCCCAAACTAAGCTAATTATATGCTTGTATTGTTAGTCAACAACACTAACATGTAGAAATATTTATATACAAGGGTAGATTGAAAGTAATCGGCCTAACCAGGAAAATAAACACATAGTAAATTAGTTACATTTTTATTTTTCTATTAGTCACTCTCAAGTTTGATGCACTTTTGCCATCTTACATTCAAAGCATTTAGACTGTTGAAAAAAAATGATCTTCCTTACAGTCAAAATATGCATCTACTGCTGTTTTTACCTGTCATTCGTCCAAAATCTTTGACCTTCCAAGGGCTTTTTTAGGTTAGGGAACAGAAAAAAGTGTAATGATACCAGATCAGGTGAATAAGACGGATAGACAGTAATAGTTCAAAGCCACAATTGTGGATTTTATCCATTGATTACACAGATGTATGAACACAGGTGTTACCTTGATGAATCAGGGCAGTTTTCATTCGGAATTAAAGAAAACGTCCAGAAATGCTCATCCTAAACGTCTTTTACTTAAGCTGGTAATTAGAGTTTATTTTCTTGGCTATTTTTAAACTGGGTCTCCCATAATTAAATCAAGTATTTTTTAATATTTTAGTCAGTAGAAGGCCCTCCAGAACAGGTTTCATCTTTCACACTCTCTGCCATGCTTGAAATCTGCTATCCATTATTTGACGGATGATTAAGACAAAGTAGATTCCCCTAATGCACTGACCATATCATCATGGATGGCTTTTGGTGATAGCCCCTTCTTATGGAGTTACTTAATGACAGCATGCTGCTCGATTTGTTCCATTAGCAGAAATTATGTCTGATTTCAATGATCTATATCTTGAATAAAAAAATTATAAAATCACAACTAAGAATTGCACACATTTCAAGTGAACCAAACTAAACAATAGGGGTAGATTTGATTTTTAGAATTGAATGGATCTGTTTTAGGCCCAGTCAGCTTTAGCTTTTCAGTCCACCCTCGTACGTACTGGTATAAATGTAATAGGTAATTGTTATATTGTCTTCAAATTACCAATTTTTTTAACACTGAACTTTTGGAACTTTAATATTTGAATTAATTGAAGAATTGTCATTAAAACTGAAAAAGAAATGCAATCACAAACTTCAATTACTAATAATCAGTGTTCATAATTTCAAAAGCTCTTTAAAAATAAAAATTCTTAACTTCAAAAGTTAAGCTTAAACTATGCTTAACATTGCAGCTTATTGTGTTAGTGGGATTATCAATAATTACACCTTAACTCTGTGTCAAGTTTTTGAGAATTGCATCCTGCATAATATGTCAACTGGGCATTTCGACATCCTCAATGCTCTGTCTAAGCAATGCTCTCATATTGTATGGAACAAGATGTCTGCTCTGACTCACACTAAACTAGTTTACAACAAATCCAAAAAAAAATTTTGATGTGTTACTGGTATAGCTGTAACTGTATGTCCAATTACAGAAGTGTATTTATGTATATTGCATGCATATCATCAAAATACTTGTGCACTAATGCAATGGTGAGTTGTGTCATTTCAGCTTATACAATCCTTTTTTTTTATGATATTGGAAGGCAAAAAAGGCGACGGATCCACGCCGCCTAGATACACTAAAGCTGGTAATAGTGCGTAGCCAACAAGAGACCGATATTCTAGGACTCAAGCAAAAATAAGTATACTGGCTGCGTTATCCTCACAACCAGGGGGGTGATTATGTAACTCAGTTACCAACTCAAAATGGATAAGTGTACATCAAATGGCGTGTTTTATATATGCTATCTCCAGTGACCAACAGAAATGCAATAGAGATAGCAAACCCAAATGACGTCATTTGATGTACACTTTTGCAGTTTTAGTTGGCAACTGAGATACATAACCACCCCCCAGAACACGTCAACGGCAAGCACTGACAATATGGTGGCAGGAATAGGTGAGGCGGTGTTACTAATTTTAATCTTAAGATTTGTATTGTATCCTAAATGCTGTTTGAATTCATTTGTTAACCAGTACAATTTTAACTCACTTAGAGACTAAAGCAGCACAAAACGTCAGCAGCAAAAAGTAGCACAATGTGCTATTTTTCGTCTCTTAAAAATTAAATGCTTTAGTGTACAAATTTTTAATTAAGCCTATCAAGTTAATTGAGTTAAATAACTTAATTGTCTTTTTATGTAATAGCTACTATTACAATGCCTTCATGAATTATGACATTCCATATCTTAATTGTTTTTGCTAGCAAGCTACTTTCAAATTCATATCAACAGTAATTTATGAACATTCATGTCATTTGATATTGCTTAATATTGAAACGAAGATGACTTCGATATTGGAAATTAGCTGTGTATTTTTTTATTATTTGTTTAATTTTTTTTATTGAAAATTTGATTTGTTTTTATTCGAGAGAATATGATATTAGAAACCACATAAGGATGTAGATTTCTTAATGATAAGAAATTAATGTATGTCGTCTAAAAAAAACAAAGTCTCTACCCGGGGAGACCAAGGTTAACATTCTACGATCAAATCGCTCGGATATTATCCGAGGGTGTTGTCAAGAGTCGCCGAAACAGACATATTCGTATGAAAACTGTAATGAATGTAAAGAAAACCAGTCAGGTCAGCCAGGGTCTTGAGATTTAGCACTCGATACTCTTTGCCTACTGTGTATGTATGTATGTGAACAAGTTAAAACCCCCTGTTTCTTATGTAGATTCAGATTCAGATTCAGATCTATTGTTATCAAATATATAGCTTAAAACATTAAAAAATAACCATCAAAAACGCGCGTCGGATCACAATTTTTTTACCTAAATTTCCTCATCGACCGCCTTGTTGGTTGCATGGCTAGCGTCAACGCCAAACTGCACCGATCAACCGCAAGGCTCGGTTTCGATTCCCGACGGGGGCAGGCATTTGTTTGATGAGCATTTCCGGGTCTGGGTGTTTATTAAGTTTATTCACGGATCTATTAAGTATTTCTTTGTATTAGTATCAGAATTAGAAAAATCTTTATTCACTTGAACCATACAAGTGCGCGTCGAAATTTTTTTAAACTACCATCGGATCGGAATCGCAGCCACACACTGAGAAGATCCGGTGAAAGAAACTCAGCGGGCTTGTCTTTTTTCAATAATAATAATTACAATATAAACTAGATTAAAAATATAAATTACAATCTTACTTTA
>NJDC01007908.1:64180-86674 GCA_002245475.1 Calephelis virginiensis | reverse complement strand
TTTTTATTCAATTGTCGCTCAAGTCGCACGTCTCTAACATATTTAATAAATAAATTTAAAAAAAATCTTACCTCAAAGTTTTCTATATTATATGCTTTTGGCAAGGCCAACACTGACACAAGAATCAACAAGACCGGTCCTGCAGTTAAGGAGGAGTTCAGGAACATACACAACACACGACGTACGTAAAACAAGATGACTGAATGATACAATTATATTTTGAAATTGAAATGTAAATAAGGATGCAGCCTTTATTTCTATATTAATCATTTAACGGCCAATATTAATAATCAATCCTAATCCAAAACGTGCTGTCCAAGATTGAAATTTTGATCCATTTTTATGTTATCGCATGCCAATAACATATCTGTGGACAGGATAAATATGGCAATTAGGTATGGGATAGGCTGCCGGATACGCAGCTATCCAGATTGCTTGAAATCCTTTAGATTGAGATACATTATTAACATTGGCCGTAAGTCGAATATCAATCAATCCAGCATTGCTAAAAAGTCGTTCGCTGGAGACACTAGATGGACGAGAAGATAGGAGATATGGCCGTACAGCTCCGTAAAGCTCCGAATATTTCGGGTTATTTTTCCACCATAGAACGGTGTCATCATGTATAGTATTTATTTCATGTAATTATTCAATAGTAACTTTAGTACGCGTCAATTTTCTATTGGTATACTATCAATTTCATCGTCACTGTAATATGGTTCAGAGGCTAGCATTTCGGCTAACATTGAATCAACAATCTTTTGCAGTCCATGCGCAGTGAAATTTCTCACATAGTTCTCAAAATGTGGAAGAGGGTTTTTTTATTACTATTTTTGAGGATGCGGTAACGGTTGAGGAACTCAAAATATTGAGGAACTTTCGCATTATGAGGAAGCGGAAGAGGAATCCTCAGCAATCCTAATATATAATATAATGCATAGGCAAAGGCTAGTAACATAAATGTATATCAGGAACATATTCGGACTCCAGCCTCGTGGATGCTCAATGTAGTGAGGCGCTGCTTGCACTATTTTCACTCGACCAACAAACTTTTTATTGTGTCATATTTATCAATGTTATGTAAATATCATGTAAAGTTAATATTAATAGAAAAAACGCTTACGTAATAGCTATAAAAATCTATAACAAATTACGACAAAGACTTAAAGAATAAGTATTTAATAAATTTAAAATGAAACTAAAGACATGGTTATTGGAAAAATGCTTTTATGACATAAATGAATATTTAACTACGTAATTACAATGTTTTTTTAGTTAAATAGACTTTTATTAACAATCATTTTAATGCTGTTGTATTGGTGCTATGAAATTTGATTTTTCCTATTTTTTAATAAAAATATGTTGCTCGAGATTGGACATGTGGCCGGTTGGCAATAGAACGCTATCTATCACATTGTGGGACTTAGTGTCTTCTGTTAGTGCCCTGGTTGTGCCTCTGCCTACCTCTTGGAGGATATGGCTTTGAAGATACTTATTTTACATTCTGGCATTATTTTTATTACAATTAAAACTTAGTATTTTCATCATTACTCAAATATGCTGGTTAACGTAATTAATTTGAAAATAGGAATTTTAATTTTGTGTTAGAATAATTTTATATACAGTGCCTAATAATGAATATTATTATTAGTTGTTGAAAATATTTGCATGCTAACTATTTGGTGAAATAAGATTAAGAGCTTGTTATGTATTTTTGATCCTCCTTACCCTGTTTTTGTAAATAAATGTTATTATTAGAGTTTTGAAATTTTTATAAAATTATAAATTACTAGTGGTCGCCCATTGCTCGAAATTCGACCATAATAAATTTTAATATCTTGTTAATAAGAACGCCATCTTCATTTCTCAAGACCGACTGCTTTGTTTCCTGAATAGTTGGTGCGTCATCTGTGAGCTTTTATCGTTATCATCGATATATTTGTTTGTGTGTGTCAAATGCATGATAGTGTGGGTAATAGTTTTATTTATTGATTTAATGTACTTTATAAGCATTATTTTGGAGAAATATTAGCGTTCTGCACATCTCCTACACATAAACTATAAGTGTGCCAAATTTTATGCTCCTGGGTCCACGCAATTTTCGTAAAAAAGGGACCAAAGGTTTTGGCATCACGTATTAATATATAGATTATATTGCGAGATATTAGTAATATTTGTACACACGTCCGACCACAAGTCACGTATGTCCCGCGTTGCTGACGCCGTGTTCCCGCGTCGCGGTCGCGCGCGTTTTCAATATCGCAATGTCCGCGCGATAGTCGCTCCCGCTTCGCTTTCACTTTAGTCGCGTTAGTTTGGCCGGAGCCTTACGCTGATATATTTTGTGAAATTGAATTGATATTTTGAATAATTGTCAAATAACCAAGTAGTTCAAAATGTAATTAAAGCGAAAGTTTGTAAGTTTGTTTGTTTGTTACTCCTTCACGCAAAAACTGCTGAACGGATTTTTATGAAACTTGGCACTTACAGAGGGCAATTTGAACTAACACATAGAAAAAAAGTATCTTCACGCCCATATCCCCAAAGAGGTAGACAGAGGCACAACCAGGGTACTTACGACTAGCCGAAGATACAAAGTCCCACAATGTGATATGTGGCAAGCCTATCGCTAAGCGGGCACATATCCTATCCCAGGCAACATTTTTTTTATTAGAAAATTGGAAAAATCCAATTTGCTTTTTGTTGCCCGATCCGGGATTCGAACCCGGGACCTCATGCAGTCAAGTCCAACAACTGAACCGCTAGACCACAGAGGCGACAACAACTAACACATAGGATGGTATTTATGCCGAAAAAATGCTCCTGTGGGACCATTAATTACGCGGCAACAGCTGATAAAACTATAAAATGCAAATAAATTTACGAGAAACAGCTAAATACTTAATACTCATATAATATATTAATACCATCCAATTGTTTATACAGTTCAACCATTTTCTTAAATAGAAGTTCAGTAATTGGCAACATCTCGAGCATCTGGAATGCGTAAACTTCGAAACTTGCTTCATTTGGCCCAAAGTGGGAAGTTTCTCATAACAAATGTACAATGTTTTTACTTTTGCATACGCTAAAGATCAATAAAGCTTAAAAAGTTCGCTTCACGAGTGCTCGTTCTGAAGCGAAAGCTCGTTTAAACCAGCTACAACGCATTAAGCGAAAGAGGTTTTAAAAACGAATTTAATTTACACAATAGTTATCACATTTCACCCAACCTGCTCCACTTTTTAGAAATTCACTAATAATTATTATTTATTAGGACTTTACAACTGATACCTGTTAATTACTTAAAGTACCAACACAAATAAAAAAAGTTGTTTGTACAAAACAAACAACATAGTAAGTAATTATACCAACTCTATCTCGTTTCCTATAAAGTGGGTATTAATAACTACTACAGAATATACAAATTCGATTAAATTTAGAAATAACGCGAAGTATAAAAACAGTGATTTATTTTTATGTTATTTGTTTTTGAGCTTCCGTATCAATTTCTTTGGTATACTTTAACATCCATACGAAGTACGACAAATGGTTGCTGTATATTTAATTGTTTTTTATGTGATAGGTTAGCAATCCACGGTCATCCTGATGGTAAGAAATAGCCTTGACCTATAGACAACGTAGATGATACGTGCGTTACTGTCCTGCGACCGAGATGTTAGGGCTATTGTGCAAGTCTATCCTACCCTTCAGAACGGAACCTGACAGTGTCGCTATGGTCGCAGGAATGGGTACTGTGGTGAATGCCTACCCGAGCAACTATCACATAAAAAAACTTAAAATCCACAATTAAATTATTCTCGATTCATACGTTTATTAACTTTTTAGTTATTGTTTCGTCACCAGCTACTTTTTGCGCATTCGCTATTAGTTTTCCTAATCGCAATCTAGCAATGAATATGCCAATTTATTTCTGTGCTTACACGCGTGTTTTTTAGTCTATTACTCAAATTTACACAGAAAATCCTTCTGCTTATTTGTTCCTTAATAATTTTATAATTTAGATGAACAAAAACAAATAAAAACATGCTTTAATTTCAATATAGCATTTCAGGTAAAAAAAATATTTAAGTAACAAAAATAAGCATTATTAATACTAGCTGAAGACCACTAATAGTGCCAGTTTAAATTTTAATAGAGAACAACCAAAAAACATCTGTTAAACAGGTGTTTTACAAAAAAAAATACAATCCTCCTTTTTTATCGCCTCTGCGGTCTAGCGGTCCGACATCGGACTTGGCTTCCCCGGGTCGGGCAACAAGTAATTAAAAAATGCATATTTTTAACTTTCTAATGATAATACTGCTGCCCGGGATTGGATATGTGCCCAGTAGGCTTGCCACCTATCACATAGGAGTTACTGTTTTCGGCTTGTCGTGGCTGCCCTGGTTGTGCCTCTGCCTACCCTTTCGGGGATATGTGCGTGAAGACACTATTTCAAATACGATTTAAAAAATATGTTGTCGCTCTCGCACCCGCTATCGCTCGTAGCCTGCACTCTAGACTTTCACCGTAACGGCCGAACTAAACAAATAACAGTTGAAAACTTGAGTAAGCTGCTTTGCTGTTATAACGCAAAACAACTTAAAAACAAATACTTTTTTTAATAACTGCGTTTTCATCATTCTAAATATTCGAGTTTATTTGACCTAGTTGGTCTAGGAGTTAACATAAGCATGCTAGTTTTTGCCAACAATTTCGCTTGTGTGGTTTTTACGAAAAAAAAACTGAAATATTGTTTTGCCCATTTTCCTTGTGACTTTCCCGATATGTCTCTTTATGTTAACCTTCTCCGGACTTTATCGTTATCATCAATTTATTTGTTTGTGTCAAATGCATGGTAGTATGTACTTGATAAGCATTATTATTGAAAAATATTAGCGTTCTGCACTTCTCCTATACATAAACTATAAGTGTGCCAAATTTTATGCTCCTGCGTCTACGCAATTTTCGTAAAAACGGGTCCAAAGTTTTGGCATCACGTATTAATATATAAACATACCATACACAAATCTACAATAGTTCCTTATGCTAAACAATTTACTTTAGTATCTTTAGAGTTTTCGCAATCTAAAACATAAGTAAAAAAAAGCAACCCTATTTACTTATGCAAGAACCCTGCACCCCGCCAACCTTTCCTACTGTCCCCTACTCCTTCTACTAAACGTATGAACCGAGCCTTTGTGAGCGTTTTGAAGACTGTATAAAACTTGGAGAATGTAGGCTACTGTATACCCCGATATATCTACGAATTCCCGTTGCGAGCTAAATAATGCAATGTACTGGTAAACCTCAGACAAACGCTAGTCATAACATAAATAAAACGATATCTACACATTTTTTTGTAACGGATAACAAACAAACTGATATTCTGATGGAAGGAGATACGCAAATGCCACACCACGTAAGTTAGCTTACCTAATTTCCGTGGTCTAGTGGTCCGATGTAGGACTAGACTTCATGAGGTCCCGGGTTCGATTCCCGGGTTGGGCATCTAAAATGAAATATGTGTTTTTTTTTATTTCCAAATAAAACAATTTGGCCTGGATTTGATATGTAACCTGTTGGCGGTAGGCTTGCCTTCTATCACATTGTGGGACTTAGTATCTTCGACTAGCCGTAGGTGGTTGTGCTTCTGCCTACCTCTTCGGGCATGAAGATACTTCTTAGTTTATCTGGTACCATTTCCCCAGACTCCCACAAAAAATAAATGTTCCTGTCGCATTTTTATGTTCCGATCCGAAGGTAGCTTAACGGGTAAACTTAAACAATAAGCCTAATATCGCAATCACAGCTGTGCCTTTCTGTCTATAGACCATGGTAGTTTTTTACCATCAGGGAAGCCTTCTGATTGTTCGCTTCAAACTTCAAATCCATATATTAATACGTGATGCCAAGACTTTGGACCCCTTTTAACGAAAATTGCGTCGACACAGGAGCATAAAATTTGGCACACTTATAGTTTATGGGTAGGAGAAGTTCAGAATGCTAATATTTTTAAATAATAATGCTCGTAAAGTGCATTAAATCAATAAATAAAACATTACCCACACTACCATGCATTTAACACACACAAACAAATATATTGATGATAACGATAAAAGATCACAGATGGCGCACTAACTATTCAGGAAACAAAGTAGTTGGTCTTGAGAAATGAAGATGAAGTTCTTATCAACAAGATATTAAAATTTATTATGGTCGAATTTCGACCAATGGGTGACCACTAGAATTGTTCAATTCACGGCTGTTTCTTAAGCTTAAAGGAGCTTACATTTGCAGTATAGTAACTATTTCGAGCGCTGGTTATGAAATTGGTTTAACGATTGCG
Source organism: Calephelis virginiensis (assembly GCA_002245475.1). NCBI lineage: Eukaryota > Metazoa > Arthropoda > Insecta > Lepidoptera > Riodinidae > Calephelis > Calephelis virginiensis. Next base: position 80,322 of record NJDC01007908.1, on the reverse strand, counting down.
TCAATCAGTTCCACTTGCTTGAACACAAAAAGTTAGCTTCCACGAGAATTGAGTTGAACAAAAAGTTTGACAGTTCAGAATTAATAAATGTTAGAATTGTTTCAGCACAGAAATATGACAAATCCCGACACACTCTAGTAAAATAATTTTGTAATTTTGATTAATAGAATGTTCATGTTTTTACCTTAGTTTGGAAGAAAGAAATACTTCCTTCCAACTTTATATTCTGTATATTCCAGGATAAGTTTGACATTGCATCATTACATAGTGGTTTATGTCAATAAGCAACGAAAGTGCGTATTTTACCATCAAAAATCTTTATTGAATCAGGCATTACTTTGCGGAAATCCATTATAACATATGTCAAATAACCCCTTTACTAATAAAAGTAACGCGCTCGCTGATCTGGTGTGTAACTTTACTTTTGCTAACAAAAGATTAAGTAACAGGCCAGATCAACAGGCGCGTAACTTTTGTTAGTAAGGGCATATGTCTTCGTTTTGCTTTCTGCGCAACTAGGGATGAAATGATACCACTAGGGTATCGATACTAATACATGATACTAGTATCGGTCGTCAAGTATCGATACTAACTCAGTATCGATCACAAAGTATCGATACTTGAATCGTATGTTAAATTATTTTCCGAGTTCGGACTTTATTCGTGATCCGGTCACAGTAGTAAGCGGTGGGAAAGTTCATTAGGCTTGTCATAGACAGTGTTGCTTGGCCTTCCGGCCACAGTAGCTTCACGGGTTCCGCGGAATCAGCAAAATAATAGCTTATTCTACATTTATCAGATCATTTCTTGAAACAACTATAAAAATATTCTTGAAAAAACCACACAAATTGAACCTTACATATCAAAATTAAGCTTGTATGCTAGTATTAGGGTTGTTAGTCAACGATACTAAAATATAGAAACACTACGCCCTACGCCTCCCACGTCCTTATTGTCAACCCTTCTCATTTAATATTTTTTCTGAAGATAATGTTAAAAGAAACCTCTTGTCAATTTCTTTTAATGCAGTCGGTTGTGATGAAGTTGATCGAAATATGATTATTCCTATTCTTGACATTGTTTGTCCTGTCCTTACTCATATTCTTAACTAGTCAATCACAACTGGGATTTTTCTCAAGTCTTGGAAGGACGCTAAGGTTATCCCTCTTCCCAAAAAACTAATCCCGTTTCAGTTACTGACTATCGTCCTATTTCTATACTTCCATTTCTGTCCAAAGTTTTAGAGCGGTTGGTACAACAGCAGATTTTTTCTTTCTCAACTCCTATAAATTATTAAATGAGTTCTTGTCTGGATTTCGCCCTGGTCATAGCACTACCACTGTTCTAATTAATAACATGGATGACATTCGTTTCGCTATGGATCAACAGACGATAACGATTTTAGCTTAACTGGACTTTAGTAACGCCTTCAACTCGGTGGTGTGTTTCTGGCATGATGTGTTTTTGGCAGTCTTAGTAACATTTAACTTATCTCCCAGCTACTATTAACTGGTTTCGTGGTTACCTACAGGGGCGACGACAATTTGTTCAAGCATGGGACGTAACGTCTTCTTGGTCAAATCTCTCAAACTGTATGCCTCAAGGTGTTGTCTTGTCGCCGCTCCTCTTCTCTTCATTTTTTCCGTCACTTCGTACCTAACCACATTATTCCATCTGTATGCCAACGATCTCCAAATCTACACGCACTCTAGCCTCACTGAACTTTATAGAGCTATTACTACCATTAACAATGATCTAGTCAGCATTAAAGATTGGAGCAGTTCCTTTGGTCTTAGGCTTAACCGAATTAAGACTTAGGTCATTGTTATTGGTAGCCCTGGAATTATCAATAGGATTGATTGGGATAGCTTAACCCCGTGAAATTAAATGGTGTTATTGTTCCTTATAGAAACCACGTAAAAAAATTAGGGATTTCTATTGACAATAACCTTTCTTGATTCAAACAACTTCAAGAGCTCAGTAAGAAAGTCTACTGTACCTGGGGTTCTCTCAGGTGTCTTCGGTTTTCGCTTCCAAATTCTTGCTTCTATCCACCTCAGATTATGCGGACGCTAGCTACATAAATCTTACTGTTGACTAAATGAATAAACTTGATCGTGTTCAAAATCTCTGTATTAAATTCATACTTTCGCTACGTAAATATGATCACGTTTCTGGATTTCATGCCAAGCTCAAGTGGTTGCTTATCCATCATCGCCGGAATTGTCATATTCTCTCATTGCTGTACTTTATTATCTATATATCGCCTCTGTGGTCTAGCGGTCCGGATATTGGACTAGAATGCATGAGGTCCCGGGTTCGAATCCCGGGTCGGCCAACAAAAAGAAAATTGGATTTTTCCAATTTTCTAATAAAAAATGTTGGTCTGGATTGGAAATGTGCCCGGTTGGCTATAGGCTTGCCACCTATCACATTGTGGGACTTAGTGTCTTCGGCTAGTCGTAGGTGCCTTGGTTGTACCTCTGCCTACCTCTTCGGAGATATGGACGTGAAGATACTTTTTACTTTACTTTACTTTTATTATCTTTAACGCATATGCCCCTACGTATCTAGAGTGATTAAAATTTTGCAATTGTGAGGTAAAATTTCTTAGATCTCGTGATAACCTTTCTCTCTAAGTACACTCTCGTAACAATAAATGTTATAGCCGATCTTTTACCTCGCTATCAGCAAATCCTTGGAACTCGCTCCTAGTAGAAGTCAGGAAAGCCCCTAATATCAATACGTTTAAAAACATGGATAAACATCACTTTCTACGTTCAATGTGACTCGGTCAAAGTTAATCTGTTTTTTTTTATGATATTGGAAGGCAAACAAGCAGACGGATTTCCTGATGGTAAGAAATTCACGCCGCCTAGAGACACTAAAGGTGGCAATGGTGCGTTGCCAACCTGAGATCGGGATGTTAGGCCTCGAGCAAAAGTACGTTTATCGGCTACCTAACCTTCCAAACCGGAACACGTGATGATGTTATGGCGGCAAGAATAGGTAAGGCGGTGGTACCAATCCGAGCGAGTCGCTGCGAAACTCTACCACCTAGTAGTATGTCACGGTCTTAGTGACGGAAGGCAGATGGTCTATTCTGCAAAGGAGCCCGGACCAACACCGGTTTTTTCCCTTTATTTTAAAATAATTCTATTTTAATTGATATAGCATGCACATATTTCTTTTTTGTGTATTAAAAGCACCATCGTGCAAAATTTATTTTATTAAAAACCAATAACATAATGTTGCCTGGAAGAGCTGTTTTGGCGATAAGGCCGCGTTTGTGTATCACTTAGTTTTTAAGTTTCTTTGTATTTATTTATTTTTTATGTATTTTGGTGCACAATAAAAAGTTATTTTATTCTTTTCTAAGACCAATAAATGCAGATACCTACATATTTATTACATAAATTCCTGTCCCCGTTGGAAATTCAACCCGAGCGTCGCGGTTAGTTGGTGGAGTTTGATGGGTAAGTTAACCTCTCGACCAACGAGATGGTCAATGTTAAAGTGATCTTATACTTAAATTTGATACAACAACTCTTTATGGCATACCAAAAAAATTATATCACTATAAATATAAAAGATAGTGGTGTTAGTTGTACTATTTATAACTCAAGAACGGTTGAACCGGTTAGGCTAAAAATTGGAGGGGAGGTAGCTTAGAACTGGGAGAAAGACATAGGATTTTTATCCTGTTTGATTGTGAGGAAACTGGGAAAAACAACATTTTATTTTTTCCCGAACAAACTGAACAGGAGGAACGAATTTCGTAGGCACGCCTAGTTTAATATAAAATAATATATTGTTATATTAAAGGCTTAACTGTCAATTCAGCGATCTTGTCCAGGAAACACTTTGGTGTAGTACAAAGGTGCCTTGAAAAACATAAATAAAGCACGCACTCAACACATATACAGAAATTGTGATTAAATTAATCGCTTGTACTTTCAAAAACATTGTATTTTCGAAAACTCGAAATGGGTTAAACAAACATGTCTGAAGCTTTCGTAGCATTTACGGAGAAAAAATTCCTAAGTTTTACTGCTTGCGAAGTAAAAGAAAGGCTATAATAGTTAATGTTTTGAGAGGGTACTTGAAGAGAACTATTATCACTGAATGTAAGGAATTTATTACTTACTATTATTACCATATAACTTTTTCATTTTTATACCATGATGTTACAAAAGTCAAATCTCTATTTTAAAGTATTCACCGCATTCGTAACTGTTAGTTCCAATAAAGGCCAGTATTGAAAGAAAGTGTTGGCGTTAAAATGAGAAAAGGCCTGCTCCATGGATTGGGGATCAAAAGATTGACACAACAAATATACAAGGAGAATACTGATTATGGAGGTACCCGGAGAAATTTAGTTTGACATTCCACTATCAAATCGCTTGGATTCTATTTGAGGGTTGTGGCAAGAGTCTTCAAAGCTAGCTTGTTTTATAATAAAAGTAACTAATATGATGTAAACTAGTCAGGTCTGCCTGGATCGTGACATTTTTCATTAACTATCTCTGCCTATTCCATAACGGGAGTTGGCGTGAAGATATGTATGTGTGAACATATGACTACAGCATTATTAGGCATAAATATATGCTGTTATTTTAGACTCGAATTGTTTTCACAGGTGCATCTCTCCGAGCCGCAGGGAAATCATGGCGCGCAGAACATAAGGCTGCTCGCACACTGGGCATTATAGTTGGTGCTTTTTTACTATGTTGGCTGCCTTTTTTTCTTTGGTACGTACATTTAATTTTACATGAAAAGTAAATTTAAGGAACCCTCTCACGTTTATTCAAACGAGCTTTAATTTGTATAGGTTCTTATGACATGGTTTATGATAATATAAAAAGTATTTACACACCCATGTCCCGGTAGAAGTTAACATAGATACCAAGTTACACGATTGGATATGTGGTAAACAAAAGCTGATGATTTGTTTAAACATCCTGAATAATTTGTTAATAAACTCTGTCATATGCAATTTTGGAAGCAAACATATTAAACCTTTTTTTTATTGTCATACGAACTTACAAATAAAACATGTACTAATGTATCAAATTGGTATGTGCACAAAACACATATTTACTAAATAATGTTTTTTATGTGATAAAATAATAACCAAAATAAAATAACCAACAGAAATATAAAAGAAATAACAAATGCAGCACAATTTATTTGACAGCTATTTGATGTATACTTTCACCAGTAATCGTCATTAAAAAGATACGCAATCACCCTTGATACAATTTTCAAATATTACTGACTATCTCTAATGTTCTGGTCTCTCTTTCATTTTGAGTTTGTTATTGACATCACAAGACTCTTAGAAAAAGAAGTCAGTACATTAGAGTGAGTTAGCATTTTTCGAAAATAACATCAGAGTTTTGTTAGAATTGTAACCTCCAGCAGTAATATAGCTTGCTATATATAATGATACGTGTTCAGATAATATTATCGAAAAAAGTTATAAACACACACACATACACACACATACACATACACACACACACACACTCACACACTATGTATTTAAACTAATTAAGTAACGTCCTTACAGTTTTGATGATATCTACGTATATAGATAGCGAAAAAAAATTAGTATCGTAGTCATACAGTAACATTTAGTACACAATTGTCTGACTTTATCAAGAATCAAACCTGAACCTAGTGGATGGGGGCTGCAGAAAGTCTAATCTGACTCCTCGATTAATTTCTTTAATATTAATAATCCGATTAATTGCAAAAGTTTGTTTGTTCATTTGTTACTCCTTTTTGTAAAAACTACTGAACTAATTTATATAAAATTACACACACATAGATGGTACCTTGAATTAACACTTAGAATAGATTTATTACAAAAAACTGTTCCGCTGGTAACAGCTAGTAGGTACATAAAATTAATATAAATATAAATTTTGCAAGAAGGTTTACAATAGTGTAATAGGTACTTAAATTTAATATTTCTGTACAGGTACGTCACTACAAATGTGTGCGGCGAACCATGCGACACACCAGATATCGTCGTCGGCGTTTTATTTTGGATCGGCTATTTCAACTCTGCTCTAAATCCTCTCATATACGCGTACTTTAATCGTGACTTTAGAGAAGCATTTAAAAATACGCTCATGTGTGCTCTGCCTTGTTGTTTTAGCTGTTGGAAGGACACTGGTACTTCATATGTGTGATAAAGAATGTATAAGTTAAGATAAAGTTTGGAAATAAGAATAAGAGGTAAGATTATTTAGCATAAGCGATAACCCCAAACATTGTTAAAATTAAAAAAAAAACTTATCTTTCAAGATTTCACTGTGTTCATTAAATAGTGCTTCATTAAACGCCAGATAGAGTAATCATCATAGAAACGACGAATAAAACTTCATTTATGTGTTAGTATCTTACAAATTAAATAACTGTAAAATGTTCCAATCGTACAACTTTTACTTTTACTTTACATTTTGAAATTTTATGTCACAGAATAATTTTAGTTTCGTAAATATGTTAAATTCATTTTAATAATGTTATTCCAAGACAAATCGATTTTTTCAGTATTCGCCTTGTGTGTGCGCTGCCTAATATTTTAGTTGTATCTGGTGCCTACCCTTAACATGATTAAATTCTGACTTTTTCGGAGGGATTTTGATGTCACAATGCAAACAAAGTCACGGATTTCTTGACTGGATTACTTGATGGATAGTTCAATATCGATTTTAGCGTCTACTGATGAAAACGTATGAAGATTTCGTAATAGCGGCACTTATAATTAATGATATTCTTTATTATAAAAAGTAAAGTAAAGTAAATTATCTTCACGCCCATATCCCCGAAGAGGTAGCCAGAGCACCCACGACTAGCCGAAGACACTAAGTCCCACAATGTGATAGGTGGCAAGCCTATCGCCAACCGGGCACATTTCCAATCCCGACCAACATTTTTTTATTAGAAAATTGGAAAAATCCAATTTACTTTGTGTTGGCCGACCCGGGATTCGAACCCGGGACCTCTAGGTCCCACCCCCCCTCCCCAAGGACCCCGGTCAAGTCCAACACCCGGACCGCTAGACCACAGAAAATATTAATTATGTTTTGAAAGCAAAATTTTTCTGCACCTACACATATTTTCGACAACCAATTTCAGCTTAAAATAATTCTACACTAATTAAGTATGCGATCAATTTCAAACTTATTTTATAATGATTCAGAAACATTCCTAAGTCAAGAAACTTCGAAAATTAAAACTTTATGAAAACCGCGAAATAGTTTATGAAATGTTGAGTCCAACTAAAGACATTTTATGTAAAATGTTGTCAAGACTAAATATGACTCGCAATGTCAAAAAGTTATTAGATGTCATGTAGAGCCAAGTTTCTAACTATTCACGCTCTAACACAACAAACCTTAACCTCATACATTTTACACTTTAGTCGAAATATACGGCTACAATCACATGGGTAAAAATTTTGTCCATTGTTCTTTACTGTTCTGCTACACAATAGTTGCAATAAGGAAACGACCAAGCCATATAATAATTTTTGACAAAGGTACAAAGTTCATTAGGTTCAAGTTTGTAGCGTTAGAGCGTGTAGAGGTAGAACCTAAGTTAGTTATAATACATAATAGACTTTACATACATATCTTCACATATATACCAAGTCCCTTGCGTGGTAGGCAGAGAGTATCGAGTGCCAGACCTCACGATCCTGACAAACCTATCTGGCTTCCTTCACATTTATTACCCTTTTCATACAAACACGGCGGTTTCGGAGACTCTTGACTACACTCTCGAATAATATCCTAGTGATCTGATCGTGAAATGTCAGCCTTGGTCTTCCCGGGTATCTACATCCATCCACATTCGCATTGTGTATCTGCTGTGTCAATCTTTCATATGTCATTATTTCCACATAACCGAACCAGCGGATCATGCCCTTTCGCATTTTAACACCAACACTTTCTTTCAGTCCCACTTTTTCTCAAATCTCACTGTTACGACTTTAAATATTGGATTAGACTCTTTTAAATTACACTCTTTTAATTTTTTTTAATCCGGTAAATTCAAACCCAAGTTTGAAGGAATTTTCAACTGAACAACGAAATATTATACTAACTTTTACCCCCTAATTATTTAAGTAGGAGAGAGGATAACGTTATAAATTTCAAAACATTTTTGGTATTTATGTACTAACCTCCTTCACGCCGAATTTCAGCTTTCCATAACTTCTTAAAGTACCGAATTTTGATGATCGACGGTAAATCAGTGAAAAAATCGGCGATTTTTACGTGATTACAATTTTATACTTTAACAATTCCACTAAAGAGCTAAGCTATATTAGCCCCTGAAAAATGTATTTGCTTAGCATAATCGAAACAAAAGTTATGATGGTAAGATATTTTTTTATGATATTAGAAGGCAAACAAGCAGACGGATTTCCTGATGGTAAGAAATTCACGTTAACTAGAGACATCAAATGTGGTAACAGTGCGTTATCAACTAGAGGCCAGGGAAACATCCCAGAAGATCCTCGCAATCGCCATCCTAACAAGGTCTTGAGCAAAAGTAAGTTTGCCGGCTGCCTTACCCTCCAAACCGGAACACGTCATGACGTTATGGCGGCAGGAATAGGTAAGGCGGTGGTAAATCAACCAATCCAGGTGAGTCGCCGCGAAACTCTAACACCTAGTCAGATGTCACGGTGTTAGTGACGGTATGCCTATACTCGCCTTTTACGAGCTCCCTGCCAGGGAGGCCGATGGTCTATTCTCTAAAGGAGCCCGGACTAACACGGGGGATCGATTCGCGAAAAGGTAGTTAGGGACAACCCCCGCACTTCGCTTTGCTCATTTTATGCTCCTATACCCCCTGATTATTAACAGTTATAGTAGGCGTTGGCCAACATATGCAGCAATTGTACTGTTGTTTTATTTGACACTAACTGTACTGACAAACTTCCTACTGACCAATTCGTAATTTTTTTATTTTATTCATTGTATATTTTATCATTTTTTAACACATTTAAATGATTCTGCAATACACATTTTATCTAGAAACTTTAAGTATATCTTTCATCATTACTATCGTCAATACTGTATCGTTAAATAAGATTTTTAACTTTAAAACAGGATTGAATACTTTATTTTCTCATTTTGAATGATTAAAAAAACTGAACTTGTTTTAATGAAATAAAATATATTAATGTAGGGGAAATAATTGCTAGTAAATATTAATAATTTTAGCAATGATTTTCTTGGTCCAAACTGCTGTGTATTAATATATATTCTAGATGAGTTAGATCCTTTTGAACTTGATACATTTCAGCTAAGGGTCAACCTTCAGGCTTATCAGCAATTCGTTTTCAGGGTTACCACCTCAGAAGTGTCTAAATCTAAAACAAACTTATTATACACTCGCTACTCACCAGTAATTTAAAACATAAATTTAACAAACATTTGCATCAAGCTAAAAAAGGTTTAAACACAAGTTAAACCTTGTACCAGTTACTTTTTTATTTAGCTCTCATTTTGTAAAGTTTGCTAATTGTTTGAAAAACGTAGGTCAAGCAGCACACAAGAGGTATGTTGGTTTTCTTAAGACTAATAGTGTGACAGACATGAGGTGGCAGAGATCAGCAACAGGTGGCTGAGTTTGATAAATTCAAATTCAAATTCAAAATAGCTTTTATTACGTAGATCTATATAAAGATTCTTGTAACGCGTCTATAGATAGCAACCCTTTATCCTTTTTGTCAACTACTGTCATGATCCAATTTGGAAGAAAAAATAGACAGTGAACATTTGAGGTTTGTCACGGTTCTTGGCCTCGATGGTCTAGTTTTCCGATGTTGGCATTGACCATATGAGGTCCCGATCCTAATCTCAGGGTCAGGCAACCCAAAATCAGTTTTTCAATTTTTAAATAAAAATGACATTGCGCGAGATTAGGTAAATACTTACATTTGGAGAAAGATTTGCCACCTATCATATTCTGAGAATAGTCGTAACTTTGGCTAGTCCTGTATGCCCTCTTCCTCCTTCTTTTACGTATGGAAATCCTCATGGATACCCACCACTTTCGCAGGAACCAGTGGGTTATGTCAGACTCCTACCGACTTGTCCAATTACCGGTGTCCTCCCCTTCGCCAGAAACCGGGGTTGTGGGTACGCTTTCGCACACTTCCACTGCCCTGGCGGCAGTAAATCTCGCGATCCCCATCGCACAGCCCCTTTCAACTGGGGCCGCATAACGTCAGAAGTGATGCACAGTAACACAGTATGGTGCCATTAGCAAACTAAAGGCACGTGGAATCCCTTCCCTCCTTCTCTGTGGGTCTCATAATAAACTTTTTCTGCCAGTCTTGCTCACTTTATTAGAAGTACTCATTGGCATTTATAACCAATAAATGCCTAAACAATATCTCTTTCGCCATACTTTCGACCGGTGCATCATATTAGGATCACAAAGCCCCACAACAAAATCTTGGGATTAAAAAAACACATTGCAAATACAATTAAGTAATTTTGGCAACCCTATTTGTTCCAGTCGTATACTGAATCCAGCATAATGTAACAAGATAGCCTATCTCATGCTCCGCACGTACACACACCATTTACAATAGTTAATTTTGATCACGACCTCGATTGATGGCTTCTAGCAGCATACATAATATATTCAATCAAATTTCACTGATTTTCTAGGTCGGCGAAGTTATAACATGCGGTGTGTAACTTTAGATTGTATTACTTCTGTCCTGGGAATGGACATAACTACATTTGTTATATACAAATACACGTGTTTCTTTTGCAGTGAAAGTATATAATTAAAAAGTATGTTTACGTCCGTGCCCCTGGAGGGGAAGACAGAGGTAGACCAGGGCACACACTTATAAAATACTAAGTGCCACAGTGTTATAGGTAATAAGTTTATCACCAATTTATTATGTCGAATCCCGAGCAATGTGGTTTAAATTAGAAAATTGAAAAAACACGTATTGTTTTTGTTGTCCGACCGGGGATCGAACCCACGATCAAAGCGCTACACGACAGACGTGTAGTATTTAATGAACTTTCTATTTATTATAAAATCGTATACAAAGTTTTTAACGTCAATAATATTATCGAAAAATTAATAGATTATTAATTAAAAAAAAAATTAATAATCTTCCTTTGTGATGCAAATTGGAAAAAGTGCATTATCGTGATACACGAGAATCGGAAAAGTTCCTGACCCTTATACACCCGTTAGTGCTACAACAACGAATTATATTTGTTTTTTTGTATGTGATTGACATATTTTCGTTATCGGAAACCTATTAGACATTTACATTAGACCTATTTATTCGCCTCTGTCGTCTAGCGGTCCGGGTGTTGGACTTGACTGCATGAGGTCCCGGGTTCGAATCCCGGGTCGGCCAACACAAAGAAAATTGGATTTTTCCAATTTTCTAATAAAAAAATGTTGGTCGGGATTGGAAATGTGTCCGGTTGGCGATAGGCTTGCCACCTATCTCATTGTGGGACTTAGTGTCTTCGGCTAGTCGTGGGTGCCTTGGTTGTACCTCTGCCTACCTCTTGGGGGATATGGGCGTGAAGATACGTTTTTTTTATTAGACATTTATACTAGAAATGTCTTATGCGTTCGCTTTTATTACGTTACATTACTAATTGTAATTAATATTTTAGATTTTAGTCGCTCTCTACACCATAAAAATTTAAAATACAAATCACCTTTTTTATCCACCAAATCTTGGAAGTCCAATAGGTCCCAGTAACGCTGGGGCACATTTTTAGCATTCCGGGCTCTCTTTCTATCATAAAGCCAGTGTCCCATCAAGTTAACATATTTTCCATATCCATTAGTTAGATTATTAGAAATTTACTTGTTAATCGCATTAAAGTTTTGTTGTAACAAATGGTTATAGGGTTTATTATGACGTTTAAGCGATTGGTACGTATTTAATTGGTACGCATTTGTACAAACGAGTTCTTGTTTTCAATTGTGTGTGTTTATAAAGATGGTAATATAAGCCTTAACGATTGTTTTTGGTAGATAGATTTTTAATTTATCTTTCACAAAAAGTAAAAATGTATAATACTAGAAATTTGCTGGCGATACAATTTTATAGGGGTTCTACACGGTTGTAAACGTTGGTTTGCATCCGTGTGGAACGTAGATTTAATCCAAATTTTAATTCGTTTCAAACAAACTGTCCATCAAGGTCATCTTTGTGGAAAGCGGGATTGGGGCGTCATAACAACCATCTGGAAGATTATTTTTATGATAATGGAAGGCAAGCAAGCAGACGGATTTCCTGATGGTAAGAAATTCACGCCACCTAGATATACCAAAGGTAGAAATGGTGCGTTGCCAACCTGAGATCGGGATGTTAGGCCTCGAGCAAAAGTACGTTTATCGGCTACCTAACCCTCCAAACCGGAACACGTCATGATGTTATGGCGGCAAGAATAGGTAAGGCGGTGGTACCAATCCGGGCGAGTCGCTGCGAAACTCTACCACCTAGTCAGATGGCACGGTGTTGGTAACGATAAGCTTGTGCACGCCTTATACGAGCTACCTGGCAGGAAGGCAGATGGTCTAATATGCAAAAGAGCCCGGACCAATACGGGTATAACTCTTAAGAATATCTTTATTTTGGGATACAAATGAAAGGTGTTGGTGTGCTCATACTTAATTTACATTTTATTTTAGCAAGTATTAAAAAACGTTTTCGGTTACCACGATAGCTTACATGATTTTCATATGAAATTTCTATTTCATGGAAAAATATAATCAGTGCCTACTCTTATAAGGATCAATGTTTTCCCAATAACATTTTAGGTCACACTAAGCGCTGTATATGAATATCAGGATATTATGTAAATGTACTTCCAATATCCCGGAACCTCGATATTTACCCTGATATTATTTTTCCAATACTAAGTGCCAATAAAAATGTAACGCATATATAAAATCGAGCTGACCTAATATTGTTTACTAACTAGCTTTGGCATGTTGATTTGCCCGTGTTGTGTTTCATAAAAGTTAATTATCTTCTCACCTTCATCCTTAAAAATATATGCAGAAGTAACCAAAGATCCATGATTAGCAGGAAGTACTACTTACACAATATCAGAGCTGTTAAGTGGTAAACCTCTATAGCTAATCCCGTTGTTTTGTTAGAAAATTAAAAAACAAATTTTGAGTTGTCCGACTCGGGAATCAAACATGAGACATCGTGTAATCAACGCCAAATACCACGTAGTACAATAAAAATTGATAGAGAGACATGAAATTTGGTGAGTTAAGTAGACACCCACGAAGGATGGAATTTTGGAAATTCTACCCCTAAGAGGGTGAAATAGGGGTTGAAAGTTCATATGGAAGACCTTCATTTTTGAAGTTAGATTTGGCAAGTAGGGTTCTTTTATTAAGTGGACAACCACTAAGGACGGAATTTTGGAAGTTCTACCCCTAAGGGGGTGAAACAGAGGTGGAAAAAATGTATTAAAGACAGTCATGTTTTAAGCTATTTTTGGGCTACTTATTAAAATAAGTAGAAACGTATTTAAGCGTTCCTGGGCCCCTAAGCGAGTGAAAAGGGAGTTGAAAATGTGTATGAAAGTCCTTATAAATAGACTTTAATCAATTGATATATTAACTGCCACGTGAGCAAAACCGCGTTTAACAGCTAGTATTTCTGTACTATTTAAAACAAGCAGTTTCACACAGCTTCGCCTGCGTAACTTGGCTTTTACTGCACCGATTTTGATGAAACAAAGCCTATGTCACTCAGGGATAATGTAGCATTCTAAGGGTAAAAGAATTTTTGAAATCGGTCCAGTAGTTTCGGAGCCTATTCATTTCAAACAAACAAAATAATTCCTATTTATAATAGTAGTATAGATAGTATAGACATGAAACGATTGATAAGGATTATGTGAGTTACGATCATGTCTCTTTGTAAATAAAACTCAAACAATAGCTTTAGCATTTGTTTACCAATAGCGAAAAGAATCACAAAACATTTATAAATTCGGTTATCACTTTTATTCACAAGGATGAATTTATGAGGGTTTTACCTCCTTTTATAACCGCATTTGTTTAACAAGAGTTTTTTAATTGTTCTGATGTTATTTAGGATATGATGTAAAATATGATTTAATTCTTTAATTGTTGGTGTAAACATGATAAAGTGCATGCTTCACTGGTTCGGATATGTGAAAATAATGACAGATTGACAAAACAGATATACAATGCGAATGTGGATGGATATAGGTACCGGGGAGACCGACGTTGACATTCCACGATCTTATCGCTCGGATATTATTCGAGGGTGGTGCCAAGAGTCTCCGAAACCATCGTGTATGTATGAACAAGGTGTTTAAGGTAAAGGAAGCCAGACAGGTTTGTCAGGATCGTCAGGTTTAACACTACATATACATCTTTTCTTCCTAGCCCGTAAGGGACTTGGCGTGAAGACATGTATGTATACACCGTGTAAATGACAGCGTACCGAAAAAAATGAAACCATGGATTCTGTACATGATAAACATGCATATGTAGTTGGAATTTCGTGTCGGAAATTTAATGATTTTTTCAAAAAATTTTTTTAATGATTTCACTATTTCTTCGTTAATACTATCTAACGCAACTCGATTTTTATTTAAAATCTAAGAAATAACACATTTTTATTAAAAACAGCAATGTAATAAAACAGCGTATTAGGTCGGCACTCACAGCTTCCAACGCACGGCTTAAAATTGAAAAAAAAATTGAAAATTGAAAATTATTTATTTTCGGAATTTGTGTTAAAAAGTTGTTACAAAGATTTTTAATAATACAACATATTCTACCACATTGTGGTGTGCAAATATTTAGTTAATTTTAAGAAGTTACATATTTCTATAAAAATGTACATTTAAATCACCCCTATTTACATTTTAATAAACATTTTATTTATTTATGAACATAAGTTTCATAATTTATTATAAATTTATTTAAAGGTAGATTAATTTTTAGTCCTATCTACCGTACACTACTACCGTTTCCAAACCTAGCCCGTCGGGAGAAGAAACGGCGAAACAAACCCCCCGGCAACCACGATTTTATTACTTAAATTAGGCTTAAATTTATTAAAAATAAATATATATATTTTATTTATTTACGCTTGTCAGCAAGAAAATCTTTAACACTATAATATGTCTTCTCTAATAGCAAATCAGAAATTAATGCTTTATGCTTTATGTTCGCTATACATTGCGGGCTGAAAAACTGGTAAATATTTAACCACTTGTTTCCGACACAAACTGTTAACGGAATTTTGAAGTCTGATATGTATCTAAACTACCACAGAAGTTTTCGTTACGGTGTCAAATACACCCTGTATATGTGATTCTTTAATCAATTAAAATCAAATAAAATTAATTCGACCTAGGTAACCACACGTAAACTTGTCGACGTAAAAACTTATTCCATCTTAATAACAAACTGTACGGAAATAATTGTGAAAAGGGCTATTCTGGACAACTTCAAACTGATTCACAATAGAAATAAATTTATTTGAATACTTAAAATAAAGAGTTAAAATATTATTTATAGTTTAGAAAATTAAAATAATAATTCACACCACAAAAATAGGTATCATCTATATGTATGTGTAGTATGTATTTAGGTATGATTTAATCGTAGATATAGTAAATAGAAATGTACAATTCTTGAAAATGCAAAACTTACATCTTAGAGATTTTTTCAAGCAAACCAATACATTAAATGTCACTGTCAATGTCAAAAAAAGTAGTATCTACAGAAAAATATTTTAATTTAATTTTTCCCTGTGTTGGTCCGGGCTTCTTTGCCGAATAGACCACTCGTCTAAGTCTAAGCTCGTAAAAGGCGAGCACAGGCTTAACGTTACTAACACCGTGACATCTGACTAGGTGGTAGAGTTTCGCAGCGACTCACCCGGATTGGAATCACCGCCTTACCTATTCCTGCCGCCATAACGTCATGACGTGTTCCGGTTCGGAGGGTAAGGTAGCCGGTAAACTTACTTTTGCTTGAGGCTTTGCTTTTGCCACCCTCTCCAAACCGGAAATTTTCAAACAATTTTGTTATGAAGGCAGAAATAATTTAAACGC
>NJDC01007908.1:8311-38001 GCA_002245475.1 Calephelis virginiensis | reverse complement strand
CATGCACCTCTTTTATATGTTCAGTATGAAAATAATATTATGTTGATATCTCTAACATTATTATATGCATGATCTGAAAATAAATAAAAGCAGTCTCGCAATAATTACTTTTAATTTCCAATTCAAAAATATCTTGCACAAATAATGTTCACACTTTCGAAAGTAACAGAGGAATGCCCCGTCTCCAATATCATCAGATCTTATATAAGAAAATGTGGTTACAACTACACTCTACAATAACTTCTAAATTTCGTATACTAAACTTATTATAATAAATTATATATTTCTATTTTCTACTGAATAACTTATATATACTCGTATTTTTAAATTAAAACATTTTGAATTAACAATATTGGCTATAATTTTATAATAATATCAAATCCAATCTGAATAAAAAAATGTTTTAAAAAACTAAACTTTGATTAAAAAGATATAAACACATTTTTTATACTTGATTTATTTGACTTGACTCGATCCTCTATAATTATTTTATTTAAAGATATTGAAGCAAACCACGTCATGAATGTGGAATGTGAATTTCTAACTGAAATAAACAAATAAAATATATAACAACCTATTTCTTCTTCTTTTATAAATATGGTTTTCTATCGTATTTCACAGCTTATTTAGCCAATCTCAAGTTAGTTAATACTTCTACAGTCATTAGTCACAATGTACAAAGTGATGTCAGGTCAGGGTTTTGAGTAAAGCGATAGCTTCGTTACTCAAGCTCATCTAGTGAGATTTGACGGCAGCGAGGAAATACACGATACTTTAATTTCTCCATGATTATTTCATTTGTGCACTTTCACTGAACAAAATTAATTTAATTCCCACCTAAATTAACCAATTTCACTCAATATAAACACAAAATTCAATAATAATGAAAAATCTTTATCATCTTCATCTTCATTCACGATGGCGCCAAAAACTCAAAAACCTTTTTAAGTACAGGGGATTTTGATGAGGAACTGTTGCATTTGACATTAATGAAATTAATACAAATTAAGCATCCATTTTGATGACTCTTGAATGTCAGTCTATAATAAGTCGAGCTCCCTTATCATCACTAGATACTATAAAAACAAAGTCGCTTCTTTTGTCCCTATGTGTTCCCTCACATAGGCTTGGCATGTATGCTTGAATCTATAAAATTACGCAACGGATTTTGATACGGTTTCTTTAAATTATTTAAGATGAAGATGATGAAGAAATGATTGAAGAGGAAGGTTTATATGTATATTTTAGACCCGTGCGAAGCCGGTGCGTGCCGCTAGTACGAGTATACATTATTAAAAAAGGTTGCCATATTCACGACGAATCCTCGACTTGCGTCTTTTTTGTGGGGCTTGTGGTAAGTATAACTAAGTGCTACGTACAGTATTTCTTATGTCAATAAGTTTAGCTTTCATATATACATATCGTCAAGCTAATTCTCTTCCAGCTAAGGTAGAGAGTATCGAGTAAAAAGTGTCATGGTCTGTCAATCTGCCCATCTTCCTTTACATTCATTGCACTTTTCGTCCGAACATTGGAGAGTCTTGACGACACACTTGGCTAAAATCTGAGCAATTTTATCACACCATTTCAACCAAGGCTTCCCCGAAAACCTATATCGACCCAACTTTGAAGAGTTCATTACTAAAATTCTTCAAAACTGAATCAGTTTTGAAGAATTTTAGTATCTTCACGATCATATCCTCGAAGTAGTAGGTAGTCTAAGACACAAATAAGACACCCACGACTAGCCGAAGACATTAAGTCCCACAATGTGATAGGTGGCAAGCCTACCGTCAACCGGGCACATATCTAATCCCGGTCAATGTTACATTTATTAGAAAATTGAAAATATACATTTTCTATTTTTATTTTATTGCCCGACCTAGGGATCGAACCCGGGATCTCAAAAAGTCAAGTCCGACGAACGACCACTAGACCACAGAGGCGAATTAAAGATTTTGCCTTAAAGAAATTGGATATTTTTCGCAAGGAAGCTAACAAACTACACAGAAAGGCAAAATTAGTAGCTTCTTTAAATAATACAACTTGGAATAAAATCGAAAAAAAAAGAAAAATAACTTATTAATTTCCAAAAGATCAATAATCCCTGAGATTTTCATGACAGCAGATAAGGTGAGCCATTTGCTCGATGTCTGCACTTAAATACAAAAAAAATGTAAATTATTATTGATACCATTACACTTAAAGCATCAAGTACCCTCGATTAAATTGTCGGTAAAATTATTTTCTGAATGATAGGTTATTAAATGCCTCAAAGAGGCTTTACAGGGGACACTTCAAATATTCTATTAACGATAAGGGCTACCTAACCTTTTGATCGATTAGCACTTACAATGGATTGATAATTCTATAAGACTGTGTTGTTGGCGACAGCAGGAAGAGGAGCTCACACTGCTTGTAACTGCAGCAGACAAAAAATAAATATTTTTTTATATTTACATATATAGAAAGGTAAGCAAGCAGATACATCACATAATAAGTTGCATTACGACGTAAAAGAAGTTAATGGTGTATTGTCATCTTGGGTTTGAGAGATGGTGATAAGAGATTGCGTTTGGGAATAATAGTAGAATAATGTGACTAGTTGGCTACTTTGCAATTTGTGACATGACAATGGCAATCACTGCCATTATAACGACTAGGAAAGATAATATACCATATCAATGATACTTCTGGACGAAAGTTTGGAGGATTTTTATTAATATTTCTTCTATGCGTTCCTATTAAAACTAATTTAAAAAACGGCTTGCAGATAATAAAATAATTTTGTTTTGAATCTATAAATACTTGCTTGTATGGTTTTATTTTCCATGGGTTGCCGTCTCCAATTCTACCTATTTTCGTAGAGAGTGAAACTTTGAACTAAACGAGTGGTAAGTATATCTACTGTTACAGTATTATTTGGGATGTGATCTCTACAGCTGCAGAACATAATTTAACTTTTTAAGTCCCTACCATTACTCCTGCGAAGCATAAAATTACTTGATACACATTTTATAAAAAAATCTGAAAAGGCTATAAATGCACACAGCACCCGTAGCTTTTTTTAATTAATAATTTGCGCTGACGGAGGAGCATGAAGTTTGGCACACTTATCGTTTATGTGTAGAAGAAGTGCAGAACGCTAATATTTTTTAATAATTATGCTTATAACGTATCTTAAACTAATAAAAAAAACATTACCTACACTACCATGCATTTGACACACACAAACAAATGTATTGATGTTGACGATAAAAGATCACAGATGGCGCACTAACTATTCAGTAAACAAAGTAGTTGATCTAGAGCAATTAAGATGGCGCTCTTATCAACTTTTGGTCGAATTTTGACCAATGGGCGACCGCTAGTGCATAGAATGCTAACAAAGCCAGCTAGGGATAGTTTGTACCAAATACAAGCTATTTCAGCTAATCAATAAAATTATGTATTTAATTACAGATCTCAGAAGGGGTATGCATAGGCACAACCAGAGCTTCCAAGACTAACCGAAGAAAATAAGTCTCACAGTGTGATAGGTGGTAAGCCTATCGCCAACCGGGCACATATCCAATCCAGGGTAACGTCATTGTTATTAGAAAATTGAAAGAACACATTTTCTATTTTTATTGTTGCCCTACATGGGGATATAACCCGGGACCTCAAGAAGTCAAGTCCAACGTCTGACCGCTCGACCACAGAAGCGATAATAAAATGCGATAATAATTAATAAATTATTATATAATTATATTTTTCTCAACTATAACAATCCACTTACGCTATCATCTCCTCCTGTCACTCTGAATACACCCTTACCTGTTATAATAGATGATTTATCATTAGAGTAGTTCATACAAATCTGCAGATACAGAAATGAGGGTATAGATGAATAAATGAGTGTGAATGAAGTGCTATATATCTTGGGGTTTTTCTTGTCAGGATATTCTCGATTAATACCATAAGAATCGAACTATAATATATCGATGTCGATTATTATATTTCTATTTACATTCCTCCCTATTTTCACAAAACTTTTTATTTGGTGAAGTGATGTGACATCGTTGTGAAAATTTCTGTAATAATTTCTCGCCTCTATGGTCTAGCGGTTCATTTGTCGGACTTGACTGCCTGAGGCCCCGGGTTCGAATAACGGATCGGACAACAAAAATAAAATTGTGTTTTTCTAATTTTTTAAAAAAAAGTTACTCGGGATTAGATATGTGCCCGGTTGGCGATAGGCTTGCCACCTATCACATTGTGGAACTTAGTGTCTTCGGCTAGTCGTGGGTGCAATGATTGTGCCTCTGCCTATCTCTTCGAGGATGTGGGCGTGAAGATACTGTGTAATCATTTAAGTGTTGGTATTGCTAAATTATTTTTCTAGTGCCTTTAATAACAATAGTAAAAGACCCTTTTTTTCCCTCCTTACCTGAAATTTGCGACGACATTATTCATGTTTGTTTTTGTTTTAAGACAACGAACAAGCTCAAGACTCTCCTGATACTAAGAAATAATTATATGCCTATAGACACCATAATTATTGTAGATGCGTCGTTGTATTGTGGCCGAGATGTCTAGCAAATTGTGCAAGTTACGAATACTACTTAAGCTTACGAGCTGCCCGGCAGAAAGGTCAGAAGTGGTAAAAACAAATTTTAAATGTTTGTAGGAGATTAAGATCTCTTCTCTTATCATCTAAAAAAAATGTTCAGTTATACATAATAAATTGAATATACTATTCTTAATATTAAAGTTTTGAAAGAAAGAGTTTGACTGTGTACTGTTAATTCATATAAACAAACAGACAAATGTCTATGGGAAATATTTTACAATTATTTTCACATGAAAGCAAACAAGCAGCCGTTGCATGACTTTGCCATTTAGTCTGCCTGATTGCACTCGTTGAGAAATCTACTTTTATTGCTAGATTTTAAGTCTGAAGTTAATAATCATTTGAATTTAATATAAGACTCCAATTAACATCAACATACATTAAATTACGAGTTCTATTACACGGCAATAGGTTTTTAAATCCAAAACCAAAACTCAAACCAAAATAACAAAGTTGTAAAGAGTTTTGTGGATTATTTCCATTTCCTGAATTTAGTTCTATTACTCTATTGTTAAGGTTGTAAATACCTTGGGCGGTTATTACAAAATGGTTGCTTTAAAACAGACAATATATGGAATGGATTTCAACAAACTCTCGTGATTTCAAAAGATAATAGGCTGGTTTAATTTTAAAAGTTTATATTAGGGAGCAGTAGAGATAAGTTGAATTAAAATATAATTTTATCACTAGAACTCTTATCTGTATTGTATTATATACTTTGTTTATTACATAGGGGATATGACGATTTTGTTTTACAAGTATATAAAAAAATAAATCTCGCGTCATGCGTGGACGGAGGGGCCAATTTTGAATTATTTTTTGTTGTGTTAGTTATCGTCAGAAAAAAAAATCTAATAAATAAGTGCCATATTAACATTTGGAACAGGATAACGTATCGGCTTAGCTACTATTTTGATAATTATAAATATGTATATTTCTTGCGATCCGGCGTCGGACTTGACTTCTCGAGATCCCGGGTTCGATCCCCGGGTCGGGCAACAAAAAGAATTAAAAAACGTATATTTTCAATTTTTTAATAAAAATTAAGGTTGCTCGGGATTGGATATATGCCCGGTTGGCGATAGGCTTGCCACCTATCACATTGTGGGACTTAATTTCTTCGGCTGATCGTGGGTGCCCTGGTTGTGCCATTGCCTTTGGGGATATGGGCGTGAAAATACTTACTTACTTTTTTAAATCATATAGTCGCCATTAAAAAAACATTCCTCATTGAGTACAAGTACTCGATGGTTACGCAGCTTACACTTCCAGCTCCCACTTTACCATTAGTCTAACATGGATCGTGACAAAACAAGAACACAAATAATTAAATGCTGTGCAGCAACTACCCGGGTTGACCACCGTCTTACCTATTCTTGGCATAATCCAGTGTCATGTCCCCCTAATTGAACAGGGTCCGCTGAGTAGAATAGACCATCTGATAAGAGTCGAGCTAAGGTCAAAATATATATCATTACCAACAACACCACCGGTGGCAAAATGATCTGCAGCGTCGCAACTGTAAAATGGTGTATAGCCTACGGTATCTCTGACCATCAGGAGAGCAGTGTGTTTGTTCACTGAACGTTCACAAAAAATAAAATATGAGGATAGTATTTGACTTACATATTAAGCCCTACTATATAACAGCTACGCATGTGTATAGAGTCTAGAGGCCAATGTTGTTTCTTACCATTAATAGGAGGAGATATATTTACTAATACTAGTGTCCGCCCATTGGTCGAAATTTGACCGTAATAAATTTTAATATCTTGTTGATAAGAACGCCATCTTCATTTCTCAACTACTTCGTTTCCAAACTTTATAGTGCGCCATCTGTTATCTCTTATCCTCAACATCAATATATTTGACATTTGTATGTGTGTGTCAAATGCATGGTAGTGTGGGTAATGTTTTATTTATTGATTTAATGTACTTGATAAGCATTATTATCGAAATAATCGAAATATATTAGCATTCGGCACTTCTCCTATAACTATAAGTGTGCCAAATTTTAAGCTCCTGCGTCCGCGCAATTTTCGTAAAAAGGGGTCCAAAGTTTTGACATCACAAGTTTTTGAAAAAGGATGGATGTTTGTTAATCTTTCACCCACAAACTATTAAAATGATTTAGATAAAACTTTACAGGAGTATAGTTGATACATGAGAATAACACAAAGGCTACAATTTATTAATCAAATATTACTTTTTTGTGATATTGGAAGGCAAACAAGCAAATGGTATGGTAATGGTAAGAATTTCAGGCCGCCTAGAGACACCAAAGGTGGTAATGGTGCGTTGCCAACCTGAGGCCGGGATGTTAGGCCTCGAGCAAAAGTAAGTTTACCGGCTACCCTCCGAACTGGAACACGTCATGACGTTATGGCGGCAGGAATAGGTAAGGCAGTGGTACCAATCCGGGTGAGTCGCTGCGTAATTCTACCTCCTAGTCAGTTGTCACGGTGCTAGTGAGGATAAGCCTATGCTCGGCTTTTATTAGCTGTCTGGCAGGAAGGCAGATGGTCTATTCTGCAAAGAAGCCCGGACCAACACGGGAATTTGTAAAGCAAAGCCTCAAGTATCAGCAAGTAATATATATTTGGAATAATTTCAACATACAGACGCATCTTCCTTACGATTTCATTAATATAAGGCTACAAATCCTCACAATCCCGATATAATATAATCTATTTATCCTGCGTGTGTTCTCTGACGATAACTTCGTATAGATGCTCGCTAACTCCGTGCTAACTCGGCTGTAATACCATGTTTGCTCGCTTAAAGGCTCACGAAGCCAGGTGTCAAATATTTCCAAATACATTCGGAGCTTGTGAATTCAGGTGGCAAATGTTTGTACAACTGGAGTTTGTCAAAAGCTTGTAAGGGAAAATATGGGCATATTTAAATTGGAGCAGTCCCGTGCTTGAAATATTTACAAATTCTAAAGAAAGAAAAAAACTGGCGTTAAACTGTTAGTAATTTATATGGTTGGATTTTTCCTCAGCGAGAAACGAAAGGACAGGTTCGAATTCGGTCTGAAGTAGAATAGGTTTATTTTTATTTGAAGTTCTAGAAGAATAATCTTACAGGGTTGTGTCACTGCACCACTGATCGCCTTATTGTTATGATTAAATTTTACAAAAACATTAATGTCAAATTAAGTGAAAATGTCTGCATTATTAAATATAATTCACACGACTTGCAGGATGTGGATTAAATGTGTGTAATTTTTTTATGACATAAATGGCAAACAAGCATACGGATTTCCTGATGGTAAGAAATTCACGTCGCCTAGAGACACCAAAGGTGGTAATGTTGCATTGTCAACCTGAGGCTGGGGTGTTAGACTTCGAGCAAAAGGAAGCTTACCGGCTACCGGCTACCTCGCCCTCCGAACCGGAACACATTAACGACAAACGCTGACGTTATGCTGGCAGGAATAAGTAAGGCGGTGGTACCGATCCGGGAAAGTCTATGCGATAGTGTCGTTAAGCCTACGCCTTTTACGAGCTGCTTGGCAGGAAGGCGGATGGTCTATTCTGCAAAGGATTCCGAACCAACTCGGGTAAAAACATGTCAGTTATATTTAATACTTCTTTAGTATTTTTAAAATGTAAGTTATGTTTGAGTATTTATTTTCACAAGTTATAAGGCGTATGCCCTGAGACATTGTACATTTATTTTATAGCAATGTACCTGGGGTGCAATGTACCAAAAGTTTCCAACACGCACGTAAGGGGTGCGATAGACGCAGCTGTTACCGCCTCGTGCGTACAATCATTTCTTAAGCCTCCTCCATATTGAAATCCAATATTTTATTATCTTAAATTGCTTAACGATATTTCAACCCGGGGGTTCTACCTGATAATTTAAAAATAATATAGAGAAATCACAAAAATACACTCTTTTGTTATTCATTGTAAACGAGTTCAAAAAAACGATAGTATAGTAGTAGGTATCTTCACGTCCATATCCCCGAAGAAGTAGGCAGAGGCAAAATCAGGGCACCCACGACTAGCCGGAGACACTAACGACCCTATATCCCTGTCGAAAATCGAGCACATGTCCAATCCCGAGCAACATTTTTTTTTATTAGGAAATTGTATAACCCAAATTTTCTTTTTGTTGCCTCACCCGGGATTTGATCCCAAGACCTCATGCTAGACCACAGATCACAGAGGCAAAAAAAACGAGAGGTTCTCAATTCGGCCGGTTTATTTTTGTTTGATGCGGGATAGTTTCGAATTGGTGTCACAAAAATTGATTCAGGTAAGCCTATTAGTTTTTATTTTATAAGCATTTTTTATCTGCTTTCACCTTTTCCGATGTTTATTTTTTTTAAATTAAATCATATCAGCAATAAACTAAAAAGTATTAAAACAAAAAAGCTTTAAATTAATAATTATATTATAAGTAAGTGTTAAATTGGCACCGACTTCAAACCTATTTGTAAATCGCACATATAAATAATAGGTAGTGTAAAATTAATAATAAATCTTTGTTATTTTTGAATTTTTAGTTTTGAAGTCGGTCTTAATTGATTTAGTTTTTTTTATTAAAACCAACATCTAAAATCTTCAGAGAAATTAAATTAATGAATATTGCTTTAGATATATAACTCTTGCATTTTAATTAGATATTTGAAAAAAGTCCAGTCAAAAATTAAAGTTCGTCGTCAACTAATAAATGAATAAAATTATTTTAAATCAATTTAATTTCATAAAGAGTGGGGTCAAGAAACGAACACAGCTGTAGTCCAACACTTATTGCGCTTAAATTTTAATTATAGAGCAAACAAATATGCAATATTAAAAGTGCTATAATTTTATATTTAATGTTCGATTTTTAATTTATTTTTTCATATATCAGGTTAATATTCAGAATATCCATTCACAGTTTCGATTACCAGCTTACTGATACATTATGACGGTCCCATCGCGCTTTGGTAACATAAACTGGTAGTCAAAAATGTTGGATCATACCACAAGTGCAGTTGTGAGACTTGGTGACTCGTGGCGTCGCCCGCGATAAATTGAAATGAAAGTTATTCCATCTTTCAAGTTAGGTCAAACTGCACACTGTGAGTAAATTTTATTGAAATCGATTTTGTAGTTTAGGAGTCCATCGCGGACAAACAACGTAACACGTAATTTATATATATTAAGATAGTACAATATAAAAAACAAATACTTTAAAGTTTCTGGGAATCCAGCTAGACAAAACAAACGCTTAAGCTTTCTTCAGATTAAGACAGATATCTAGAGAAAATATAGCATTAACTTCGTATCGCTGTCTAGTATCTTCAAAATAAAGATACGGAATAATACTATGGGGTAATTGTATACATGTAACTAAGTTTTTTTTTTCCGGAAGAAATGTATACGTGCTATTTTCTATTACGCCTTTGATCTCCTGGTGTTAAAAGAAAACAACTGGTTGCACTCCGGAAGTGAAAACTTGAATGTTAATATTTTTTTTTAGTTATTGGAAGGCAAAGAAGCAGACGGATTTCCTGATGGAAAGAAATTCACGCCGAAAATTCACGAAAAGGTGGTAATGGTGCGTTGCCAACTTGAGGCCAGGATGTTAGGCCTCGAGCAAAAGGAAGTTTACTGGCTACCTTACCCTCGGAACTAGAACACGTCATGACGTTATGGCGGCAGGAATAGGTAAGGCGATGGTACCAATCCGGGCGAGTCGCTGGTAAGCTCTACCACCTAGTCATATTGTGCATTTTTGATATTTTAGATTGATAAGGTTTTCAATGCCTAATTAAAGGCAAGTAGATACCAATGTACAACTCAACGGGAACAAACGGGACCTAGTAGATTCCACCACATTTTTAGGAATCACTGGGGAAGCTCGGCCGAGGTAAACACAATATTTGCCTTGCAAAAGATGGCTATACGGGCAATTTATAACTTAGGCCCAAGAGTTTCCTTCAGGGAAAAGTTTAAAGAAATAAAAATTCTAACGGTGACTTCTCAATATATTTTTAAAAACTTGATATATGTCTATAAAAATATAAATTTGTTTAAGAATAAAAATTGGGATGTAGATGCTGTAAACACAAGGAATAAAAACAATCTTATTGTGCATAAGTCTCGTCTCCACAGAATCAGTTATTCTTTCATGGGCCAATGTATACGTTTTTACAATAAGCTTCCCGAGCATATTAAAGACTTACTATTTAATAAATTTAAAAAATGTATTAAGATAAAGTTGTATGGTAAGGGTTATTATAAGATTTCAGAATATTTAGAAGACAGAAATGCTTGGAATTAATTGCTCCTCATGCCAATCTCTGCAAATTATTTGTAAATGTAATAAACTTTTGTAAATTAGATTTATAAGAAAAAAGACAAGCCTGCTGAGTTTCTTTCGCCGGATCTTCTCAGTGAGTGGCCGCGTTCCGATCCGGTGGTAGTTTTTAGAATTATATAGACGCGTTACAAGAATCTTTGTATAGATCTAAGTAATAAAAGTTATTTTGAATTTGAATTTGAATTTAAAAAAATCCTAATCCTAACAATATTACAAATGCGAAAGTTTGTATGTTTGTTACTCCTTCACGCAAAAACTGCTTAATTGATATTCATGAAATTTGGCACATACATAAGATAAAACCTAGGATATTTTTAACCCAAAAAAATGTTCCTGTGGGAATATTAACCACGCGAGCAACAGCTGGTTTGCCATAAATTTAGTCCTATATAAACATGGTCCGAATCCGTTTAGTGACTTTTATGTCATAATTTAATAATCCCTTTTTTAACATCCCCAACATGAATAGTTTTAACTACTAAAAAACTTTAAGCACAAAGTTTTTCAGAAGCCATTGAAAGTCATAAATTGAGACTTAACGTTTCTGTGAACTTCTGAAGTTTTCACGGAACTATGAGTGGGACAATTATTATTTTAAATTCTAGTAAGGAAATATATAGCACTTTATGTTTGCAAAAAACTTTAAAAAATGGTAGGAAACATATTGAATCGAAATAATTAAAACGTTACTCTAAAAAACCACAACAATGTCATTACAGGTCAATCATCATGTATGCAAAAAGGGATTATTAAATTATGACATAAAAGTCACTAAACGGATTCGGACCATGTTTATATAGGACTAAATTTATGGCAAACCAGCTGTTGCCCGCGTGGTTAATATTCCCACAGGAACATTTTTTTGGGATAAAAAATATCCAAGGTGTTATCTTATGTGTGTACCAAATTTCATGAAAATCGTTTGAGCAGTTTTTGCGAGAAGGAGTAACAAACAAACAAACATGCAAACTTTCGCGTCCATAATATCAATGGCCAATATAGATAAGAAGTATGATGCCTATCTATCTCATCTATATTTGCTTATTTTTATTTGTAGTGAGATGTTCCCAAAGAGATTGAAAGAAACTCAATCAAAAAACAAACTGCTCTTAAGGTACTTAAAGGAGCACCAGTTGTCAACTAGATAGCTCGGTTTTCATTACGGTCGCTCAGCTGGTGATTACATGATACACTGAGGGGCACAAGCAGTTGAGAGCAAGGAAAAGGAATAAGCACGCATTCTCCCTTGCTCTCAACTGCTTGGTTTGGACATAACGAAGGTGTTTGATCGGTTGTGGTACAAAGGCGTTTCTATCAAAGCTTCTCTCCTACAGTCTTCCTGCTAAATTATGAAATTGGAGTGCTTGTTTCTTATACAGAGCAGATCATTAAGACTGTTGAATATAGTGCTTGCTGGGAGTCCAAGTCTCTCAATGCCATTCTTCACCAAGGCTATGTGTTTTCTTCCACACTGTTTCTCACACAATTCAATGACATGTTTCAAATTAGTAGCCCTCATTGCTTTGCCAACGATACCGATGGTTAATTATAACACTTTGATCGGCCTAGTATTTTTCGGAAACATGTCATCGAGAGCTGTAGCTAGCTTGTGTCTAAAGTTGAAATTCTCTTTGTGGAAACCTCGTATCGGGGCCAACAAAATCTGGTTTGCGCTATTTGCCCAAAAAGCCTCCTTTTGTCATATATCCTCGATTTGAGAGCGTTTCCCTAACTGTCAAATCCTACACTGGTATACTCGGCCTCACGGGAGGTAGGAAGTGCTAAGTTAAACAAAACAGTGCTTTAAGCGTACCCACTGCGTACAACATTACAAAGCGCAAATTCGGCAGATCACGAAATACTGTTCTCAGCTCTAGGCAGGGGTTCCCCATTACCAGCTCCTTCGTTTTGTGCAATTGGCTTGATCCTTGGGCGGTACTAAAAGATGTTAGGTAGATCTTTCTGTGTTTTCTGTCGCATGTATATGAACACTTTGAGGAATTGTTTGAATTGACTTTGAGGATGTGTGATGGTTTATTAACATGCGATTCCATTTGGCGATTTTTACCTCGCACAATATCTTTGTAAAACCAGTTACCAAAAGCGGTATTTCCAGAATGTACATATACGATTTAAGAATTGAGGGTTCTCATCTCCTGGTTACAAGTGTCCATGGGGCAGCGTTGTTCACTTTACATCAGGTGAACTACTTTTCGGAACTACCCCTCCTCTCAAGATCGGAATGTGTCAGTAGCAATCAATAAAATCAATCAAAAAAATAAATCTACGGCATCAGAAGTAAATTTCCTCAACCAAGCCTTACATGAAATAAAATATACCATTTCGAGTGACCGAAATAACTTTATCAAGGACAAACTATATAGTATCGCAAATGATACAATATTACGACATAAAAGCGACATTATTGATCTGATCAATGATCAATGTCCTAATGTTAAAAAAGTGGTAAGTAAGTGGTGGTAGTGGTAAAAAAATTTACAGACCATTTAACAAGGACCTAATGAATGAACTAGAAGTTGGCTATTGATCATAGTTTAAAAGTTACGGTATTAGGTATGTAAGTTTGAATTGTTTGAGTATCAGTATAAGTGTGTATGGCCTTAGCATTGTAGCTCCTAAACAATTTAGATGCACTGTTTCAGCTCACGACGCAAAATGTTAAATATTGTGTGTGTGTGTGTGTGTGTGCGTGTGTGTGAGTGCGCGAGTAAGCGTACACATGTGCGTGTGCGTGTGCTTGCGCGTGCGTGTGCCTCTGTGTGTGTATTTGTATGTGTGTGTGTATCATCATAACTTTTGATAGAAATCTGTTAACAACCGTACTCTCTTTAATCCAAATTGAATCATCAAAATAGCAAGTACTGACGTTATAGCTACAACGTCGTTACATTTTTGGCTATATATTTTAAATTAACTGAAAAAAAGTCAAGTAATCTATTTTCCAAAAATATCTTAAACACACTTTCTATTGCTAACCTTTATGTATAAACCTATTCCAAAAACATTTGTACTCCTAAAAAGACCACACGAGTGTGACTTGAGTACATAAAATCATTTATTACACAAGTCACGTTAAAAGCATAAAAAAGTCTATTCCTCTGACGTCAGTAAATCAAGCTATAGGGTTGTCACTCTTTTGCTTTTGTTATAGGATAACACAGCGAACAATCATATGGGTGGTAAGATAAAATCATGACCTAGAGACACCATAAATATTATTGGTATGCTGCTGCCCTTTGGCCTAGACGTTGGTATGCAAATTACTACTTTACATTCTTTGAAATGGAACATGAAATTGTCATTATGATGAAAGAAATAAGTAAAATAAAATGAAAATTATTAATTTTCGGATTATATTGTGTGTTACAAGGTTATTACACATATACTTAAAAATACCAACATATTCTGCCATTGTGGTACGCAAATGTTATATTATTTATAGACGCGTTAATTACATACATGCATACATACATACATAACAGCTTCACGAAAGTCCCTAACGGGGTAGGCAGAAAATATCAAGTGTTGAGACCCATCGTGGGTACCTTGTAGAGCTTTTTCTCCTTTACATTCATTACTCTTTTTATAAAAATAGTTTCGGAGACTCCTGTCGGGTGGTGGTCCCGAGAGATTTGACCGTGGATTGTCAAGTAGGTCTCCCGGGTACCTACACCCAGCCACATTCGCGTTGTATATCTGCTTTGTCAATTTTCATCTGACATTCTTTCCACATGACCAAACCAGCGGAGCATGCCCTTTCGCATTTAGACACCAACACTTTCTTGTAATCTCACTCTTACAGACACAGGCTTACCGTCACTAAGACCGTGACATCCTACTAGGTGGTCGAGTTTCGCAAAGACTCGCCCGGATTGATACCACAGCCTTACCGCCTTAGTTATTCCTGTCGCCATAACGTCAGTGCTTGCCGTTGACGTGTTCCGGTTCGGAGGATAAAGTAAGCGGTATACTTAATTTTGGTCGAGGTCTAACATCACCCCTCAGGTTGGCAACGAATCATTACCACCTTTGTGTCTCTAGACTGAATTTCTTACTATTAAAAAATCCATCTGCTTGTTTGCCTTCCAATATCATAAAAAAAGTTAAATTGATTGAGTTAAACAGTCGTCGGTAGAAATCGACGATTGATGAATTTAAGAAATTGACAACAGTCAACCCTAAGTCTAACAAAAGTCCTTTCGAGTTCTTTGCATATTTTTTCAATAACAGTATTGTATTTTTATTTTAGCACTTGCCCTGTTAGAGCATTCGTCGGCTTGAGACGAAAGGTTACAGGTTCAAATCCTGTCTGAGGCGAAATTTTTTCTTTCTTTAAAATTTAACAGTATTGTATGTCAAAGATAAGTCACCACATATTTTGTAAGAAGTTATTCGAACTATTACAAATTGCAAAAAATCTGTTTCAAGTATTGTTTCTTTTTTAGAAGGTAAAAATCATATAAATTTTCTGCTGATAATTCAGAGCACAATTGCTTTCCTCTACAAAAAATCTTACACACCAAATTACCACAACAAATTTGCAAGAAACACACTTTTCTGTGAGAAAATGCCAATTGATGGACTAAATTAAACGAAGTTGCCACTTTCGGGCATAATTGAACAGGAAATTGGCATACGTATTGTGGGCACTAAAAAGGAAGGACAAAACCCGTATTGGTAACTTTGCGAAATCGCAGGTGATTAAACACTTTCTTATTCTATTGCTCTAGAGCAGTCTTTCCCAAAGTGGCCGATAACGCCCCCTTGTGGGCGCTGGACGCCTTGAGGGGGGCGACAAGAGGCCCAGAAAATAAAAGTGGCGATGGGTGACTTTAAACTCAAACAACTTCATATTTATTTTAAAATTCACTGAAATTAAAATCTTCAGGCTACACAGCATCCATTTTTATATACTGTTGTAGAAATATAACTTATACGATTAAATAGGATAATGGTTTGAAATAAGACATGCTTGACATTGTCAAGTAGCATTATTCTCTGCTAAGAAAAGTCTCGTTTAGAATATAGTTTTAATTAAATTTCAAGCGAGACTTAAGCGCTATTGAGGTTTTTAAGATAAAAAAGTAGGAGGCGTTACAAGCTTACTGACTTTTAAAGAGGGCGTTAGACGAAAAGAGTTTGGGAACCTCTGCTTTAGAGTCTGGAGTCATTTAACAATACTATTTTTTATAAATTTTATATTTTGTTTTATTAAACACACTGGATCTTTCCCTGATTACTGTAAGTTTTATTATAGCTAGGTGGTAGAGAGCGATGCATTATCTTATCAGTATTAGCCTAATCTATTCCTGCTTGCGCTTCTCTTGTTCTGCGCTGGATGTAGCCGCTATACTAACATTCGTGACCTGAAATTTCGGCTATGAGATGGCAACGCACCGTTAACATCAATTGCTTCTAGACAGTTGTACATACTAATGGAACTTATAATTCAAAACAACGGCCTGCCGCTAAAACAAAGCGTTGTTTGCTAGTTAAAAATCCAAAAAGGTAAAAAATTAAAAAGTTTGCGTACCAAAATAAAAAGGTTGTAGTATTTATTATGTTGAAGCCAGACTGTGGTTTTAATGATAGGCTACGAACAAAGGCTACGTCGTAGACACGATGTACACGTAGCGGAAACGTTCTCGTAGATGGAAATTCGTAGCAAAATACAACCAATGTTTTTATTTTATTTTCTTTATTTAGAAATAGTCAACAGCTTACATTAACGATCTTAACTGTGCATAAATTACAAAATATAATTAAGTAATAATGTAGCCAACAATGCTATTCACAGCTTTTTATTTCAATATTATGTATATAAAAGCAAAAAAAAATTTTGAAATTTCATATAACAATTACAAAGATTATTGATTACATGCAAAAATTATAAATTACAAAAGCTACAAGTATCAAATATTTCATTTCATAAAACATGTATCTAAGTTGTTAATTACAATCAAAACAGATAAATATACGTACAGTTGGAATAAGTGTTAAAAATATATTTCACTTTGTTTCATTTTTCTA
The DNA here is from genome assembly GCA_002245475.1 of Calephelis virginiensis. NCBI lineage: Eukaryota > Metazoa > Arthropoda > Insecta > Lepidoptera > Riodinidae > Calephelis > Calephelis virginiensis. The sequence goes on along the minus strand of NJDC01007908.1, from coordinate 21,014 downwards.
TAAACAGCCGATTTAAATTTTTCAGGATTATACGATAAAATGTCAATCATATATTGTTATGAAATATTGTAAAAAATATCCGCTTTTATTTGACAGATTTGGATGAAACTAAAGACAATTTCAGGAATTTTTAAATAAAGTTCCCAATATTTTTCAACTATCAAAGATTTGGTCAAAATTAATACCCTAGTTTTTCCATGTTACCTTAGTAAACCGTGGTATCATCAATTATTTTTTATGATATTGGAAGGCAAACAAGCAATAGGATTGCCTGAATGTAAGAAATTCACGCCGCTTAAAGACACCAAAAGTGGAAATGTGAAAAACGAAATACATCCTGCTGACATTTTGGCGGCAGGAATAGGTAAGGCGGTGGTACAAATCCGGGCGAGTCCCAGCGAAAATCAACCACCTAGTTAGATGTCACAATGTTAGTGACGGTAAGCCTATGTTCGCCTTTTACGAGCTGCCTGGCACAGCAAGGCAGATGGTCTATTCTGCAACGGAGCCCGGACCAACACGCAATAATTTTATGTACCTACTATACAATCTCCACATCTATGCACTTGTCGAAACTCCATTTGTAATATAAGAATACACTTGCTCTATTTCACTTAGTATATTTAGTTCCCAAATACCATCGCCAAACATTTTTTTTAATTGGTTTTGATTATATTAACAAAGCCCTGATGTTGTTATAAAAGCCAAATTGGCTGGCTTAATATTGTAAAATTAGAAGAACTTACTGTGGTACATTGTGAAACAGTTTAAGTGTATTATTTAATTAATAATTACGATTATTTCAATTTTAGAATCGTCTCTCTAATGTACCCTGATTGTTTTTCTGGATTACTGTTTACTAATAGACTTAGTTGCTTTGATTTAGTAAATTAAGTAACTTAGTATATTCAACCCCAAATCCCGGAAGAGGTAGGCAGAGGCATAACCAGGGTAATTACGACTAGCTGAAGACACTAAGTCCCACAATGTGATAGATGAATGCCTATCGCCAACCGGGCACATTTATAATCCCGATCAAAGTTTTTTTTTTTATTAGAAAATTCGAAAAATCCTATTTTCTTTTTTCTGGAATTTCAAAATGATTTAGTATTGACACATTTTTAAATATGACCACCCCGTTCTTCTTTGATGGAACGGTTAACGTACACTTTTAATGACACTGATAAACAAGGCTCGAGTTTGATCTCTGACAGGGACAGAATTTTGTATAGATATCATCCTATATTTTTAGTCGAAGTAATTTTCAACCTCTTAGATGTGTGTTTGACAACCGTGTTGGTTAATGGGCTAGCGTTCACGCCTGACTCCACCAACCAACCGCGAGGTTTGAGTTCGATTTTCGTCGGAGACAGGCATTTAGATATCTGTATTGCCTGGAATTACGCGTGGCCGCAGGGGATCTGTCAAAAAAAACAAATTTGATTAAAATAAATTTAATATTAAAAGAAATTACATTTATAATTACAACTAAAAGGAGTGACTACGATCAATGTTGGGTATGAAGTGCCGGGTTCCCATGGATCCACCAGTGTCGCTAGGCGGCCGATTTCCTAGGATTACATGTCACCAGACTCCAGCGTTGCTGTTCCCATGCCGTACCGTGGGACGAAATGTGAGAGATGATGAGATGATGTTCCCGTGTTGTTAATAAGCGTAACACTGGTCTGAGTGTTTATTAAACTTATCTCGTACGTGTTTATGTATTATATTGACGTGTATTGACTAAAACATAAACATATAATATTGGTTTACTTTGGGGTTAAATTCAATTTGTGTAACATGTCCAGGGATATTTATTTATTTATACGTTTGTATATACATGTTGAATTCTCACATTAATCAAACATTTAAATTATAAACTCAACACATAAAACACAATCATAATCTCTTAAAGAGGAAGTTGTCAATTCGATTGTTTGATTTTTGTATGTTTGTTACGCTATTTCTTGGTCGGGCTATAAGCAAACCGATTTTGATTGCTCTTGTTTAAAAAGGTAGGTCAAGATTTTAGATAAATATACATGTTTTATCATAGTAGTTATTGAGTTATAGACACATACGATAAACACGATAGTAATGAAATGATATTGATTATTCTCTCTTGGAAAAAAGGCCATGATTATGAGTTGGCCCAATGCTTTATCATGTATAACTCAAAACCACTAGTGAAATATTGATAATTTTTATGATTATGATTGATATTATTATTACATTATGATGATGATGATGATAATGATGATGTATTGCTACCTCGAAAACATTATTTCTCTCCCAAAAAAGAATTATCACATCGAAAATAATTAATTGGGGTCTGCTTTTGCAGCTTTATTTCCATTTAATTATGGTTAAATTATTCATTTCACAAAAATTAAAACAAAAGAAATAAAATGGTCTTATCTCGCTCCTTTCGGAGCCACATTTTTAATTAATATTCAGGTCGAATATGTGCGGGAGTAAACTAGTTTCGGTTAACGAGTAAAATAAAGATATTAGAAACCAGAAAGTTAGGATCGAGCTTAATTTCGTTCTCGTATACTTCTGACTTTTCTGATGGAAGTACTGTAGACCATTACGTCAACAATGTAATGGTTTTTGGTATACCTAAAGTTAGAAATTTACAGTTTATTTACCTTTTGGTCAAGTTATTTTAATTAATTCAAATCCTACCGATATAATAAATGTCAAAGTTTGTATTTTTGTTTGTTACTGATTCACTTGAAAACTGCAGAATCGATTTTCATGAAATTCGGTGCACACATAGAAGGTAACTTGGATTAACACATAGGGTAGTTTTTATCTCGAAAAAATGTTTCCGTGGGCCTATTAACCACGCAGACAACGCCGCGGGCAACAGCTAGTATTTAATAAAATAATGTGTGTTAGCCAACGAAAAAATTACTAGACTTTTTATCATTCAATTTCAATAAAACGTGGTACCTTTTTTTACATAACATTACCTTATAGATACTAGCTGTTGTTACTTTGTACAGGAGTTGAATTGATAGAAGACGTTACTTTGCGGAAATCCATACGCAAATCCAAATAAAAATATTTAATTTGCTATTTTCCGCCAAAAAATGTATACGTATTATGGCATAACAAAACAGGAAAAACAGCACACTATGAATGCATTGAACTTACCGGAAGCCAAAAACCCCCAAATATATCCGACTTTACACAACATTACCATTAAACTGTTTTATTAGCAGCAACAATACACACACTACTAAAAACACAACGTACGTTTCGCTCCGTAACCGTCTTCGTAACTTCTTAAGCATCATCAGAAGAATTCGACTGCACACTACGAAGTTTGAGTAACGATTGCAAATTAAATAATTTATTTGGATTTAAAGAGTTGAATTATCTTTTCGTGCTTAGTGACGGGAACTAAAGATTTTCTTGCAATAATAGGTTATGTATTAATGTTAACCGTAGCGATTACATAAGTCTGCATTATTAGTGATCGCCTCTGTGATCTAGCGGTTCAATTGTTTGACTTGACTGCGTGAGGTCCCGGGTTCGAATCCCAGGTCGGGCAATTTATAGAAGATTGGATTTTTCCAATTTTCAAAAAAAAAATGTTGTTCGGGATAGGATATGTGCCCGGTTGGCGATAGGCTAGCCACCTATCACATTATGGGACTTAGTATCTTCGGCTAGTCATGGGTACCCTGGTTGTGCCTCTGCCTACCTCTTCGGGGATATGGGCGTGAAGATACTTTTAGTGAACAGACTAACAGAAAAAGGTTTTAATGAAACACGTTTAAGGTTCTGTATCTTGTATACAATACGTAGTCAATCGTAGTTTTAAGTATCATTTTTCTATTTTTTTTTAATTTTGTGCTTATACTAGCTGCCTAGAAGCAAAAGCAATCTATTCTGTACAATCAACTCGGATCAATCAGAAAATAATCTAATTTATTTGGAACACCAAACCCTGTGTAACCACCGTTACTTTGAAAAGACTGGTCATTTAAAACAGTCCGCAAAAAGCTTCTCTTGTTGTCACGCTATGTTATTACGTCACCAGCATGCGAATGCGACTGCGGTCGATGGGAACCAGTTTTATGCTTTGTTTACATTGTAACCATGCATCTTACATTTTGCGTCAGGTAAACATTATAGATTGTTTTATTTTTAAACCTTAATTACTTCATAGATCGAAAGTGTTAATTTTAAATCGGTTTTCAAAGTTTGGCTTGTAGTTTAAATGTCATCCTGTATATATAAGTTTTCACTAAATATAGTATTTCCAAAAGGACCCGACTTATTCATAAATAATAAACTCCTTAAATTTCGGCGACGTATCTGTGTTTTGAATGCTCTGAGCGGCGGTATCGCCATTGCCTTTCTTATATAAACAAAAGTAATGCCTTTTTTTATATATACAAACTAAATGCTTAACCATTGCTTGTAGATGAAGGTCAATAATCAGCAACTAATTCCTTAAAGGGTAAAAAGTTTTGGTGCCTATAAACACCATAGATGTTAATAAAGTGCAGTAATCCTAAGATTCGAGTACTTATATATAAGTACGTTTTCCAGCTGCTTTATTTTTCGAATCGAATTTTTATATACATATGGTATAGCTTCGACGGTCTCTTACCATTTGGAGAGCTAACAGCTAGTTTGCGGTAATAAAACATACTTTTTATTTGCTCTACCAATTTAATCCTAAAAATATTTCATAAGTTCGAACGATCTCCTATTATTTTTATCATCATCTTATTACTAGTAGCTAGTATTCAAAACTTTAAGTTATACTTCATAGTGCATCATTTTGGTTTATATTGACGTATACCCAAGTGCCAGCAATCCGGAAAGGTTCGGTCGAGGAACATAATAACCACTATATTATACATATAAATCATCCTCTTAATCATTTTATCTATTAAAAATCATTATGTAGTTTTAGCAATCTAAGACCCTGTATATGGACAAACAGCGGAAAGCTATTTTGTTTTATACTATGTTACTCAAAAAGTATTAGTCGGATAACGATTAATATTGGACTACCCAGGAATCATGAACTAAATTTTAAAAAAATAACCATAAAAACATTGCTACTTAGCTATCACATTGTGGGACTGTGTCTTCGGCTAGTCATGGGTGGGTGCCCTGGTTGTGTCTCTGCCTACCCCTTCGGTGATATGGGCGTGAAAGTACTTACTTAATCACAAAAATTTGTTAAGTTTTAGCCAAGTAATTGCGTAACAAACATATATTTAAACCTCCTCATTTTTTGAGGTCGCTTGGAAATAACGGAAACCTGTCTATTTAATTGCATTCCAACAACATAAAAAATCAGACCTACGTTAACTCTTTAGTTCACGCAATCGCAAAATGGTTTAACATAAACACAATTTTGCGTAGGAGGCTTAAAACAATTATAATTAAGAAAATAATTATCCAAACGTTTCACTTCCAAATTGAGAACGGAAACTTTGTAACAGATATAATTATCTTAATTATGACTTCATTAGACCGTCATTGTTAAGCCTGTCATTCCAGTTGACGAACTTCGAGAGTTTTGTTTGTGGATTGTTCGGATTTTTCTCGTATAATCGTATTTAGGAGGTCCACTTAACAAATGAAACTTTTAATTGATTATGTGCCCTGAATCTGAATTAGACGACTTTTATTTACGTTTTACGCGCTGTTGTACGCGTCGACAGTAAATGAAAAAACCGGCCAAGTACGAGTCGGACTCTCGCACGAAGGGTTCCATCACATCTATTAAAAATTAAGTTTATTGTATGGGAGCCTCCCTTTAATATTTACTTTATTGTTATACAATTATTTATTTTGAAAATTCATATATAAGTAAATATTCTGTAAAAATTTGAAGTGACTACCTGTTACCGATTTTAATATTAAGCGAAAAATACGAAAAATACGCGTTTATTAGAGGTAAATATTTTGTTTTGGTTAAGGTAAATATAATATGACCAGCCTTATAAAAGTGACACACCACTAGCATCTATGGTTTTTAAAATAGAAGATTATCACTTCCTGTGTTACACCTCCATGCATTACTGAGATAAAAGGTTTTGACAGACAGACGAACTGACAATAAAGTAATTTAGAAGTTCCATTTTTTCCTTTCGAGGTACGAAATCCTAAAAAGGCGTGTAATTCAATATTAAGCGTCAAAATATTAAAAAACTATCAAGACATATCATAATTATGCGGTATACATAAAAAACGGATAAATTGTCTGAACACCGCTTTACCTCAAACCAACCATTCGGTGACGGATATTTCAACGATTCAGAATATGCAAATGACGCGACTACTAAAACATGTCAACAGTAAACAATGCATGCAAACGTACTGAACATCTGTTTCGCGCGCGGTAATGAGGCTATGCAAATTACTCTGATTGCGATTTGCGAATTTTGCATCTATTCACATTCTTAATAGACATTTTGCATTATTGTTGCTAAATAAACTCTATAGATGATATCTTGTTTCATGCTACAGAGCCTTTACCATAAATTCGTATAGATTACGTTCGGTAAGTTACGTGTCGAAATCTATGACACTTTTGATCTAAAAATGTGTTTCTCTTACGGCCAATGTTAATAATGTATCTCAATCTAATGGATTTCAAGCAACTAAATCCGCCGGCCTATCCTATACCTTATTTCCATAGTTATCCTGTGCACAGATATATTATTGGCAAGCGATAACATAAAAATGGATCAAAATATCAATCTTGGACAGCGAGTTTTGGATTAGGATTGATTATTAATATTGGCCGTAAGTTACCTATAGAGGCGCTGTTCAAAGTTTTCATACCAATAATTGACAGAGACGGTAACAAGTATAGTAAAATTGAGAAGCCGCAAACTCATAGCAAGGGCTTAGGTTAAATTGCATTTAAACACATCTCATACATACACATCTTAGTTCGCCAGATATGCAATGCGAATGGGGTAGGAACCTGGAGACACCTAGGTTGACATTCCTCGATCGAATACGTCGGGTTTTGTTCGAGAGTGGTGTCAAGAGTCTCAGAAACAGCCGTGTTTGTATCAAAAGGGTACCCTGTGTATTCATTGAACTATTAAACAAGATACTTTAAATCTAAGCTTTAGATTGGTAGTGTTTATTTACATCTTTGGTACCTATGGGAAACGTGTTTTTGTATGAAATCTGTACACATATATTTCAGCAGTTCCAAATATGCAAATGTCACGACTATTAAAACATGTCAGGGGTTGACAAAGCTCCCGAGTACGCTGAACATCTGTTCTAAGTTCACTAATCACGTTATGCAGATTAAACTACGATTTGAATTTACATTACTTACATTTATTTGAATATTGGTTATTGTCTGCGGCTTCACCCGCGTTTTCACAGAAACCCGTTGTGCGATCGGGATTAAAAATAGCCTATATATTAATCCAGGTCACAATCTGTCTGTGTTCTAAATTTCAGACAAATCCGTTCACACATTTGACCGTGAAAAACTAACAAATATCCACACTTACATACTCCCAAACTTACGTATTTAAAATATTAGGATTCTACATTACATTCCATTTGTATGGAATCTCAGATGAATAAAAAAGTATTATATTGATCTAAGTATGTACAGTCTTGCAGTCTAAAACCGTCTTTTTATCTTAAGTTTCAAAGCCCTGATGATGCTGTAAAAAGTTAAACCGGTTGGCTAAAGAGTAACGTAAAGTGTTAAATAAAGTGTATAATGGATAAGTACAAGTGTTTGCTACAAAAAAGTGTGACACTGTCTTTATGGCGGCAGGAATAGGTAAGGCCTTGTGGGCAGAATGACAAATTAACAAAAATTTAACAAAGACTTGCTTGTTTTCAAAGCTTGCAAGTCTTTGTTAAATCTTAATATATATAAATCTCGTGTCACAATGTTTGTCCTCAATGGACTCCTAAACCACTTAACCGATTTTAATCAAATTTACACACCGTGAGCAGTTTGGTCTAACTTGAAAGATAGTATAGCTTACATCTAAATTTTTCGCGAGCGAAGCCGCGGGTAACAGCTAGTTTTATATAAAAAGTAAATTGTTTAATATTGATAACAAATTCATATTTTTCTCCTAAGTATATAATTTCACATACTACTTTAAATTGTAGTTAAAATTATCTGAGATTCGTATTATGGCTGTCAGATCAGTTGCCATAGTTTTGTCATTGCGTCATAAAAACAAATTGATACATACACCTTTCTTTTAAAATTGGTATAGTTATTTAGACGCAACTGTTAAAAATCAGTGTATAGGTTTAACAAAGTATCTTATACCTTTAAATGAGTAATTCTTGTATATATGTATAAAATCGGAATCGCGGAATCGGCTGCAACGATTTTGATGAAATTTAGTATGTAGGGGGTTCCGGGGGCGATCAATCGATGTAGCTAGGAATAATTTTTATAAAATGTTATTTTATTCGTATTTAAACTGAAAAATATGACTCTTCTTGACATCTATTGGCGAAAAATAATACTATTTTTTGTGAGCAAAAAAGTTGTTCCAGTAGATGGCGTTGTTAAGTGACACGAAGTCAACGAGTGTTTGTTAAAAAAATACCGAGCAAAGTTTGATCATCCAGGTACTAGCAATATTAAACAACGTCAATGGTGGATAGCAAATAATATCAAACCATATCCACGCTAGTTGTTTGTATTGAATAAGCATTACTATTGGCCACTAATTTTATTTATGATCTCCATAGTGTAAACGAGTGTTAGCGTGACAGGTTAATTGGCGATTTTCTGTAAAATAGTGTTTGCAAATAGACAGAAAATATGATGAAATGACGTACTGTCAGATACAAAAGTGCATTAACAAAATGTAGAGTTTTTATCGAAAATTCTACATCGAATTTTATGTCTGATATTGCATAGGAGGAACTAACTATACTATGAAATTCGAGCCTATACCTTCGCTTTAATCCATGTGTTCTTGATTTTGATTTAAGATTTTTTTATCTAAAATCAGAAATATATGTTGTATTGAAATTTTAAACAAGTGTGAGAAATAAAAAGTACGGTTACAATCTTTAGTCACAAAAAAAATAGAAGGACCGACCAGTTTCCGAAACTATCTATTTTATTCTACGATTTATCTCTTCCAAAAAGCTTTTAACATGATTTCAGTTTAGACTTCTAAGCCGATCCAATACGTCGTCTAAGTACACAAAAATTAAACGTTTTCGTCGATTTTTCTAGAGCTCCATCATCATAAATGTAACCTCCATATAGCCTCCTCCTTTTTTAAAATCTGAAATGTATAAATGCATCTCTTACGAATGTGTTAAGTATAAAATAACATACAAGTATACATAAAAATACTCGTTTAAAACAATTAGTCAAAGCTGACAATTATTTGCTTTTACACTACTGGTTATTTAGTTAGAAGGAACAATAAGGCTTGCCGACAGCTTTATAAGCATTAATTTGTGTACATACTGTAAGTCACAGCTGGCTTGGTAATCCGACAATTTGTTAAAATAATAAGCATTAGCAGACAAAACATATGCTACTCATTAAAGACAACTAGCTGTTGCCCACGTTTTTGTCCGCCTATTAATGTTTAGCCATTCAGCGGTAATTGACTGCATTAGTAAGGAAGGTTATGTTTTAGAGCGAATGTGTGTATATTCATTTTTAAAGTGAAACTTTTATGACATTGTCTCAAATATTGGTATGTGTGTCGCATGTCGCGTGACGGTGACGTCAGAGCAGCCGAGGCCAATATGGCGGCGTCTATAGTTTATTGTTATAGATCAAGTTTCACTTTTACCGTGGTTTCATAAAACCACACAATCCTTTCTTGGATGGTTTTTCAGGTATGGATTATTTTTAGATTCGTCAGAATTTTCATAGTGACATAGGCCAAATAAAGTTTCAAAATGGCGACCGCAAATTGAAAAAAGTTTTCTTTTACTATAACAATATGGGTATAAAATTAAACCTAGTAGAAAGGCTACGTTGAATGCCTTATTAAGAGAGGAGTTATATGCGAAACAACACTCACCAAACACTTGGCTCAGGTTCAATTTTCGACGGGGTAGACATTCGTGTGATGAACATATAATATAATGTCAATATTAATTGTTTCTGGTTCATCCGGGTCTGCGTGTTTATTAAATTTGTTCCAATATCTATTAAAGTATTTCTATGTATTGGTACTGCTCATAACATTGGTGCATATTTTGCTTACTATGGGGTTAGATCAAATAAACTAATTGAAATAATTAAAAAAACTAAAAAAAATTACGTATGTTAATAGTTACTTTAAGTGTTGGTTTTTGTGTTGCTTTAAAATTATTTTTTGTTAAAGACTATACAAAATTCATGAAAATGGTTTAGCCGACAGTAAAATTCAAAATATATTCAAATATACACATTATACATTTTAAATATTAGTTGAGATAATATTTTAATAACCATTAGTCTTTTCTTATAGTACAAGGGACATTGTTTAACATTTTTGGTGGCAATCTTACCGTAATAAAAAGTTAAGAAAAACACCTGATCAAAGATAGTTCTAAGAAAAAGAACTGCCTGCCAAAGGTAGATATTACCCACAACTGTTTTTTTGATATCCGACCTTTAAAAATTAATTGGAAGGGACGCAAAGCCATAGAATTTCTCCGTATATAAAATCATCTTACATACATGAAGTTTTCAGTTCAAAAAACATGTGATATTTATGAATCTGGAATTGGAACCGTCTTCTCTGTTATTTGACATTCCACATGATATATATTATGTGCATATTATATTTCTCGTGTTTTCTCAATGAATGTTTTTCATATGATACAGTTACCTGTAGGGTTACCTACTTTGGACACACAAAATTCCAGTGAATAATTGATGTTCAGTGACTCATATAAAATAAGTTATTTAATGAGATTTGTTGACTTTTTTTTAAACTAAATGTGTTCAAGAGTACCTAAAATGATATGTTCGATTCCAATTTTCAGAGTAACTCTACGGGAAGAGATCACTGATTTGGTGATAACACTGTTTTTCTGCTTAACATAATACTTGTTTGTTTTTTTATTTAGTTTTTTTTTGGATTTGGTGCCGATTAAATAATAATTGTTTTTTTATTATACAATATCGAACAAGTCGGCTCTTTTAATGATAAGAGACGACCTCCGCCTAAAGACACCATATATATTGTAGATACCGTGCCAGGGTTGTTAGGTTTTTTGTGAAAGTCGACCGGCTACCCTACCTTCCGGAACGGAACATGATACGGTGGCAGGAATACGTAAGACGGTGGATCTCTACCTGGGCAAGTTGTAACATAGCACTCGACCACCAATGGTGTTGTTGGAAATGACAAATTTAACCTTGGCTCGTTTTTATTTGACAGGAATACAGATGGCATAATCAGCGGAGATCCGGACCAAACTCGACAAAAATTATTAATTTTCATTGTTTTCATACATTCCATTTGATAAGTAAGTATCTTCACGCCCATATCCCTGAAGAAGTAGGCAGAGGCACAACTAGGGCACCCACGACTAGCCGAAGACACTAAGTCCCATAATGTGATAGGTGGTAAGCCTATCGCGAACTGGGCACGTATCCAATCCCGAGCAACGTTAGTTATTAGAAAATTGGAAAAACCCAATTTTCTTTTTGTTGCCCGACCTGGAATTCGAATCCGGGAGCTCATGCAGTCAAGACCAACATCTGGACCGCTAGACTAGAGAGGCGACTAATAGTAGCATTATAAACAAAAACAATTTAGCTCATAATAAAAAACATATTTTTTATCTGTTTGCAAAAAACAACATTTATCTAATAAAAAAAAATGTTTGTGTTTGGTCGTGACGTAGTATTATTTTAAGCACAATATAATGTAGGCTGCTAATATTGTTTACACTGTCAATAATCTCTACTGACAGCTTTATAGGGCATTAGCGTTTATAGATAATGTAAATTCATCATGGCCTCTTCGGTAAACGGTAAATGTTTACATTACAGAGTAAAGACACCTTAAGGCGCCAGTGGAGAGAATCCATTTGATAAAGAAGCAAAACTACTTTTCCCGTGTTGCCTGTTCCTTTGCAGTAATAAAGAGGGGACAATAAAGAGTTTAGCTCATTAGAATTATTTAGCTCTTTGTCTGAAGTCCCCGAATTTTAATGTTTCGGAAACACTTCCGCCGGTAATAGATTTTACAATGCTGTAGTGCGAGGTAAAAATGCCTATGGAAGCGCACAGCAGACCAACACCATATACGTAACAAATTTATCTGGCGCGATTTCTAATATGGAATGCAGCATCAAGTATTGATTGGAATAAATCCTTAGAGCATTCCCCAAACTTTTCTTAGGATTGAGTTGGACTAGATTTCGACGTCCCCCGTCGGAGACATTGGCCACTAGACTCTCTATATCAGATAAAAATTTATTGCCGCTCTCAATGATTGCCGGTTTCATTGATTTGATCTTAAGAAGTATTCGATCGTATGAGACGTAGTAATGTCTTCCCACAGTCAATAAATAATATTATTTTTAACGAAAAAAAAAATGACGCAATACCACGCCCACCAACAAATAGTTTTAGTTTTTCTTATGATATTGGAAGGTATACAAGTAGACGGATTTCTTGATGGTGAGAAATTCATGCCGCATAGAAACACCTCGTCTCTGTGGTCTAGCGGTTCAGTTGTTG
>NJDC01007907.1:10532-22623 GCA_002245475.1 Calephelis virginiensis | reverse complement strand
CATCTGACTAGTTTTGCAGCGACTCGTCTAGATTGGTATTACCTTGGTTGGTAATTATTCTTACCGCCATAAAGTCAGCATTTGCCGTTGATGTCTTCCGGTTCGGTATTTAAGGTAGCGAGTAAACTTACTTATGCTCGAGGCCTTATATCCCGACCTAAGGTTGGCAACGCACCCTTATCACCTTTGTTGTCTATAGGTGGCGTCAAATTCTTACCATCAGGAAATCCGTCTACTTTTTTGCCTTCCATTATCATAAAAAAAAGTTTTCTTGTTTGCCTTTCAATGTCATAAAAAAACGGATGGAATGATCGACTAGTATGGTAAGATAATTAGAAGGGGTCCTTGTTAAAAACGAGAAATTTACTGGCAAACGACCTTGCAGCAATTATGCGTTGAATGAGATGAACAGACTAATAAGTGCCAGACCAGCGATAACTAAAAAGTATAAAATAAATTAAAATAAAAAAAACTTTTTAAAAACAAACTTTTATTTAATTGCTGTGAAAAGAAGAAAATAATATTTTTTCTTAAAAAATATTAACTATGAACTTACAACTCATTATATACAACTTATAAGAACGTGAAAGCTTGTCGCGATAATCAATGTATAATTAAATTGAAATTTTATTAATTTAAACAAACAACAAACAAAAAAAAACAATAAATAGTACCTACAAGTTTTTTTGCGAAAGAAAATCGTGCGAAAGTTGTGTATTATGAGGTTATTCGTTCATAGTTAATATTTATAAAGACAAAATATTATTTTCTTCTTTTTAAAGCACTTAAATTAAAGCTTGTTCTTAAAAAGTTTTTTTTTTATTTACACATGCACGCGCACACGCACACTTACACGCACAAATACACACACACGCGCGCACACACACACTTTTTTTATGGTATTGGAAAGTAAATAAGCATACGGATTTCCTGATGGTGAGAAGAGACGCCTAGAGACACCAAAGTTTGTAAAGGTGCGTTACCAACCTGAGGCAAGGATGTTATGCCTTGAGTTGATCCAGATTCCTTTACAGAATAGACCATCTGCATTCCTGCCAGGTAGCTTGTTAAAGGCGAGAATAGGCTTATAGGCTTTACGGTGACATGCTACATAAAGTCCTATGCTTGCCGTTGACGTGTTCCAGTTTGGAGATTAAGGTAGCCGGTACACTTGCTTTTGCGTCTCTGGGTGGCGTGAATTTCTTACCATCAGGAAATCCGTCTGCTTGTTTGCCTTTCGTTATCCTAAAAAAATTAACTTCTTCTGTCTGTTCTTATAAGTCTTGAGTAATGCTGTGGCCTTTTTACTCAAGCTCATTGTGAAATTAACTCAAAGTTTTTGACTATTCGTAGGTGCCCTGGTTGTGCCTCTGCCTAATGCTCCGGGGATATGTGCGTGAATATACTTATTAATTAGTAGCAGTAAAACTGCAAAGATCGAATAAACTTGTTTCATTAGGTACCTCGTCACGACCTTATAATCCTTTTTTCCAAAGATAGCGAATTATTTTTAAAGTAAGCCCTATAAATTTTACAAATATCCTACTAGTAGGTTTTGAGTAATACATTTTTTCTTTAGTTTTTGGCATTCACGTCAGTATTTGCCATTAGTCAAGTGGAAATTTGCATCAATTTACATAAAATGTACAAAATGCCACCAAAATTGACTAATTTCACTCAATATCAACACGAAATTCAATATTTTTTGAATAAACTTCAACAATATTTTCTCTCGATTGTGCCAAAACTCGAGAGTAATACTTGATGATATCTTATTTTTCATATATGTTGACGACTTTATCAATGATAAGGTCTTGTCAACATAAGTAATATATTTATGCACTAGTAAGTAGAACATAAAAACTACTAGCCGGATTATGATAAAATTAATATGAGACTACTTTGGAATCATAGTCATGGTGTTTTAATGGGATCAAAGCGAGTCATTGATGAAATACACATATAGTTTTAAATAAAAAAATGTTAAGTATCTTCACGCCCATATCTCCGAAGCGGTAGGCAGAGCTACAACCAAGGCACGACTAGCCGAAGACACTAAGTCCCACAATGTGATAGGTGGCAAGCCTATCGACAACCGGGCACATTTCCAATCCCGACCAACATTTTTTTTTTATTAAAAAATTTGAAAAATCCAATTTTCTTTTTGTTGGCCGACCCGGGAATCGTACCCGGGACCTCATGCAATCAAGTCCAACACCCGGACCGCTAGACCACAGAGGCGATAAAAAGATGTTAATTAAAAAAAAAAATTAAACAAACATATTTCCCGACCTATTTTATAAGAAAATCATTAAAAATATTGGATTGGATTGGATTTCGACACTACTTCAAAGGCAGGGATAAACTTCATTTCACTATTAGAGAGAATCCAATGGATATGGTTTCCAAATCCACAAATATATTAAAATTTCATTAATAATGTGCTCGGCAACTATCGGCTCTATTGATGAGGTCTCGGAGCCTGTGAAACTTTACCAGCGCAAGTTTGTTAAGTGTATACGTGACAATGGACTAAGTGGAATGTAGTTAGCTTTGTGGTTGGCACCATTAATTAGACTAAATACTAACACAATAGATCTAGTTTAGACGAATTAAAAATTAGTTTTATATATTTTATTTAAAACTTTATCATTTTATATATTCCGTCAAAGCCACTTTTGTAAAGTAAAAGCAAAGTTTTCATGTAAAATACTTAGGATGATTTTAATAATTTTAGTACCATATTATAATTAAGTTACACTTCAATTTAGTTAGGTACATATAGTGTTTGCTAAATGAGTTTCAATTCAAATTTAACAAAATTTAGTTATAGGCCAAAAATTAAAAATATATAAAATGTTTTTTTAAACATGACATGCGAAAAGTGCTTAAAAGAAGTCTAAGAAAATTGACACATCAGACATTATTTTAAACTCACTTCTTTTTTTTCTACCCTATCAACTTACACTTAACTATAAATACAATTGTTATTATTATTTAGGTATAAATTTTGTGCTTATTGCTTTAGTTGTAAGTACAAAAATGATATTGCCCCTGTGGTCTAGCGGTTCAGTTGTCTGAGGTCCCAAGGTGGAATCCCAGGCCATGGGATTGCCACATATCACATTGTTGCCTTCGGCTAGTCAGGGGTGCCCTGGTTGTGCCTCTGCTTCTTAAGTGATATGGTCGTGAAAATACTTACTTCATAAAAATGATGACAGAATCGTTGCTGGGTTCTACTAACGATAACTGGACACATTACTGTGATAATATTATTTAAAATAAGTAAACAAAATGATCAGCACTAAAAAAGTGCGTATGGAACCCTAAAAATAATCATAATCTCATTATTTATTATTTTACGATCTTCCTATAACTTTTATCTTTATGATAAATTTTTGACTACCCTACATAACCGCAACATACCCAATATTTGACATTTCTTTTACAGAAGCTATGAAGATAGGGTGAATATAGATATTATATAAAACTTGTCAGATTGAATATTATTAATTTAAAAATATCCAAGTACTTTAAAAATGGAATGAGGTTCTCTAACTAACTGTATGTTTTAACGTGTTATCCGTCAGGACTTTTCATTGGATTTTTCGAATACCTTTTAATTGGTTGTGGGAAGTTAGTCCATATATAAAAATTAGTCCCCATTTCGTGAAGTCATGGCATCTCGCCTGAACGGATAAACCAATTTTTTTTTTGTGTTAGTTATTGTCAGATTCTTATAAAAATAAGTAGGGAATTGCAGGGGAAATGGGAGAACAATACTATATTTTTTTTCGCTTGCGTTATGAACTCGCTGAGTCGGCTAATATCCAATAAATCTTACATTACTTTGAATCAGGATTGAATATCTAGTTTTTAAGCTATGTTATATAACGTTTTTTCAGATGGTAGAGTTACGCAATGACTCGCCTGGATTTGTATTACTGCCTGATTTATTCCTGCCATAATAACATCAGTGCTTGTCGTTGTTTTGTTCCGGTTGGATGATAAGGTAGCCAGTAAACTTACTTTTGCTCGAGACCTAACATTCCTGCTTCATGGTTCGCAATGCACCATAACAATCTTTGGTGTCTCTAGATGACGTAAATCTCTTACCATCAGGAAATTCGTCCGTCTATCGTCTGCTTGTTCCCCTGCCAACTTCATAACAAAACGATTCACATGATAATTGTTTCCTTGCGACTTGTTATTTAACATAAAAATAATTCGTTTATCTACGCTCATTTAAACCTAGCCAGACTTACTTTCAAAGAGGCTAAATAGCTTTTAATGGAAAGCATCATAACCACCTTCGATGTCTTCTCTAACCAATGTGCGTTTTCCGCTAACAATTAATCCCCCAGAGTGTTGTTCTTAGAACACCAATTTTGTTAGAAAAACAAATTGAACCTGAACCAAGCCCGTTTCCCTCATCACTTTCAACATATTGAATTAAGTTCCACATAGTTAAACTCTCATAAGGTTTTATTACAAATGGCTAAATTTGTTAATGAATTTTATCACGATTATTATGAAAAATGTTTCACATTAAAAAATCTATAACCTCTGGAGATTTCTCTAACTCGGTGAAGTGTTAATATAAAAAGGCAAGATATTTTCCGAGCTTTTTGTTTTTATAAAGCTAACTTAAACGTCTGAAAAGCTTTTTATAGAAATCAAAGTTTTCTTACGTAAACTGAACTTTTTAAACAAATAATTATTTTTACCTCTTTTTCAGATAGAAAAAGTATCTTCATACTTTATCCGCGTAGTCAGTATAAGCAGAGGTACAAAAAGTGCACCCACACTAACCGAAGACATTAACTCCCACAATGTGGTAGGTAGCTAGTCTATCGCTAACCGGGCACGTATCCAAATCAGGGCAACTTTTTTTATGATATTGGAAGGCAAACAAGCAGACGGATTTCCTGATGGTAAGAAATTCCCGCTTCCTAAAGACACCAAAGGTGGTAATGGTGCGTTGCCAACCTGAGGCCGTGATGTTGGGCCTCAAGCAAAAGTAAGTTTACCGGCTGCCTTACCCTCCGAACCGGACACGTTATGACGCTATGGCGGCAAGAATAGGTAAGGTGGTGGTACCAATCCGGGCGAGTCGCTGCGAAACTCTACCACCTAGTCAGATGTCACGGTGCTAGTGATGGTAAGCCTGTACTCGCCTTTTACGAGCTGCCTGACAGGAAGGCAGATGGTCTATTCTACAAAGGAGCCCAGACCAACACGGGGAAACTACTATGTATTACTATAAAATTGTAAAAAGGATAATTACCTAATTTTTGTTGGGTTGAAGTCGGGACCAAATGAAATTAAGTCCAATGCTGGACCACTATGCCACGGAGGAGAGAGAGTAAGTAGGTACGTCTGGTTAGTTGCATTTATTGTTACAAAATTGTATTTTTTTTGTTTTTGTATTTTTTATTTGTTATAGCAATAATCAGTGAATGTGTTAGTTATCAGAGAGTCGGAGAATCATGGTTTTCGGAGAATTCGTCACGGTTTTTTCTGCTGGCTAGCTTGGTTTAAGCCAGTGCAGATAAACGAATTATTTTATGTTAAAATATAAAGCGCAAGGAAACTGTTAGCAACAATTTTGATTTTCTTATTTAAATATTGGCAAACCACGATTAATAAATGCTTCATTATCGGCCAGACGATGAAATCTTACAAAATTTTGTTTGGGAAAAATTAAAATGCCTATTTTTTTGCTATTAAAACGGTCCCAGAACTTCCTCGAATATTTTAAGAAAGTTAACCGAATTCGACCAGGAATTTTTGAGTTTTAGTGAGACAAACGAACAGCCGGTCATTTTTATAAAAATTGCTACTTGCGTTTTTCAATTTGAAGCGATTATTGAATAAGTACGTAAGAATTTTTATTTAAGTGGGTAATTTTGAATACACGTAGGTATATTATAATTTTTGAGGACAGAACGGAAAGTAATCATGCATATACTCGTATGAGAATGTACATACTAGCGAAATGGGTAGGAGACGAATATATCATAACGTGTTAATATAACTTAAGCAAACCATAATTTGAGATAACCATGTTTCCTTAATTTGATAAAGTTTGTTAACATATAAATGTCATGCGTTTTATTGTCTACGAGCAATACATGGCATATATCATTTTATATAAGAGTAACAAATCAAATAACACGCATGCTCTACAAACAATGGGACAAATATTGTCCCCGGATATTGCTGACTGGGCATACGTGACCCTCCACATCGATTTGTCAGATTTAATTGACCACTGCGGCTGAATAGTACAGGAGACGATCGAGTTTCGACTTAACTTATTAAATATACCAAGTGCTTCTATTTTAACAAGCTTCTAACACGCTAAGTCGCTATGATTTAAGGACATGTTTGTCCGGGTGGTATCTTGTTTATTGAAAAATTATCTTTCTGGTTACTGAAGAAGCTGTAATATTGAATGGGTATGTATGATAATAAATGCTATGGACACGGAGCTGATCCGATAATGAAATCGGAAGGTGGTCATAGTAACAAAATGAAATAAATTGTTTTAGGAATTTCAGGTATTTACTTCTGATGATTTTGTTGTTATGGTGCAGTGTACACATATAATTATTTCTTTTCTTAAATAGCTATATATATATATATATCAATGTAAGGGAGAAAAGTGTCGTAAGGTAATATGTGATTTGTATCGAGCATTTTTCAGAATAAAACTCCTTTAAAACTTAAGAAAGACAAATAAAGACGAGTTTTTGGCCCCAGATACTACTACCTACTACTAATTTTAGTTTTAAGGGTGCTTTATGTATTTGTCCAATATAGTTTCTCAAACAACAAAAAAAAATACAATTCTTCCAATCAGATTTCAGGTTTTATTGTGAAACATTTATAAATTTGCTGAAACTTGAGAATGACAAGCATACAAGCACAGTTCGCAGGGAAGTAATATATATAATACATATAATAAATAAATAAATATCCAGCTGGACAAGCCACATAAACTAAATCTAACCCCAAGGTAAGCAAATTAAATGCTTGTGTTATGGGTGTTATTCAACAATTCTAATACATAGAAATACTTAAATACATACCAGAATAAGTTTAATAAGCTCCTACACCCGGAAATGCAAACATCTAAATGTTCATCACACAAATGACTGATTGACATGAATGTTGGTACGCTAGCCACTCGACCAACGACTAAAATTTGGGTGGTTATTTAGTTTATATCTGCAGAATATTAGAAACTGCATCTATCATTAAGTTGCAAAAATTTTCAAGAAATATAAGTAGATTCCAAAATTGCTAAGTCGTCATTCCATTTCCAAAGATGATAAAAATTTTCGATTACGTACGGGCAATGCAAGCCTCCCAAGAATTCGGTGGTGATAGGCATATACGGTAACCCGTTGACCGACGAGGTATGCGCTAATTTAATTTTAATTTAATAACAACAAAGGGGAAAATGGTGCGTGCCTCTATTTCGGCCTCTGTTCACAAAATGTTATGGGGCCAAGGATAAGTAACAAATGAATTCAAACTTAAATTGTCCTGTATGACTATCATTTTAGATTTGTATGTGTTTGTCTAAGATGCCTCTGTGGTCTAGCAGTTCGGCGTCACACTTGATTTCTCGTGGTCCCGGGTTCGATTGCCGAGACGGGCTTCAAAAAAATAATACGAAATAAGTATTTTCAATTTGTTATAAAAATGACATTGCTCGGGTTTAGATGTGTGCTTGGTTGGCGATTGACTTTATTGATTAGGTGGCAACCTACCACATTGTGGGACTTAGTGTCTTCGGCTACTCATTAGTAACCTGTTGTACCTCTATCAACCCCTTCAGGGATATGGTCGTAAACATATTTTTTTGTCTAAGACGATAGGGATTTTTTAGTACCAGACGTGTGAATTGAATCATGGTCACGAAGTTAGTTCCAAAAACCGACTAACGATATGAAATCAGTTGGTTAATATTTTTAAGAAACATAATAACCAACACTGGCGATATTAATGAAATAATGATAAATATTGCAATAATGATAATATGCAGTGTTAAAATAAATGCAAGCTGAAATTTCACAACCAGCTCCTAAGCTACGCGACGTGATTGGCCAGTGCGATCAGCGATGGCGGACGTCACTTGCAGACGTCGATTCGTCCTCGCTGTCTAATTTACTAATTGAGTTTATTCATTGTCCGTCTGTAAGTGCATTTCATTTCCTGTCTTCAGTACTGCAATGTAGAGTCTGCAATTTATAATAAGATTTGCTGAACAGACTCTAGCCCGAGGCTTGAAAGAGCTATTTGAATTGTTCAATGCGCACTTATGGGGATAAAATTTGCATACATAATAGATAAATAAGGAGTAGTTTATGTACTTTCTTTCTTTTGTTATGAAAACACAAAAAGCAGGATAGTTTCAAGTTTGTCTTTTTTATGATATTGGAAGGCAAACAAACAGACGGATTTATTGCAGTGCGGTGCTAACCTGAGGCCAGGATGTTAGACCTCGAGCAAAAGTAAGTTCAACGGCTATCTAACCTTCTGAACCGGAACACGTCATGACGTTATGACGGTGACTCGCTGCGAAACTCTACCACCTACTCAGATGTCACAGTGTTGGTGACGGTAAGACTGTGCTCGCCTTTTACGAGCTGCCTGGTAGGAAGGCAGATGGTCTATTCTGTCTGAAAATGTCTGTTTATGTAGATTTAGCCTTTCCTATAAACCAAAATATGATAACGGAGTGTACTAAGATCATGACAGCAGGAATAGGTAGGAGGTGATACAAAACTACTATATTAGTGGTAAATCAGCAACGCACTTACTAAACCAATTTTGTTACTAAAATTGATTTTGTAATTGTTACTAATATTGGTTTAATAAACGCACTTATTAAACCAATCAACGATAGCAATAGAAAGAGACAAAACATATTTAGAGCTGTTAAATTGTACACGATATTTCGACAGACGTTTAAGAAATTTTTCGGAAAACGTTGATAAAAACTTTTTAAGTAAGCTGTCCATTCAATCGATTTTTTTTTGTTTCATTAAAAAAAAAATGACATATTAGTGTATAATAAGTTTAGTTAGTACTCAGCACAATTACCAAAATAGTTTAACTAATTTTACTGACAAAGTACATACAGTACTACTATTTAAATTATACGCTTCGGCTTTACACTTTTTACACTTTATACTTTTATTTCTAAATTGGCTGACCTAATCTCAATTTAAGCGAAATGTTTAATTATGTAATAACAACTCTATATAGATATCTTTAAAATACATTCGGATTTCCGAAGGTTGACGAATATAGCCGAAGTGCATTATTTAAATAGTAACTACTGTAAACTAGTGATCAATAAGAAAACTTTACATTAAGCCTTTAGGATGGTCCATAAAAATCTTTTTTTATATCTAGCTAGCAGACTTCTATCTATCTATCTATCAGCTGGTGTTGGACTTGACTGCATGAGGTCCCGGGTTCGAATCCCGGGTCGGCCAACAAAAATAAAATTGGATTTTTCCAATTTTCTAATAAAAAAAAAATGTTGGTCGGGATTGGAAAATATGTGCCCGGTTGGCGATAGGCTTGCCACCTATCACATTGTGGGACTTAGTGTCTTCGGCTAGTCGTGGGTGCCATGGTTGTACCTCTGCTTACCTCTTCGGGGATATGGGCGTGGAGATACTTATTATTATTACTTTATCTAGCAGACGATGTTGAGACATAAACATAAAACTCAATAAAACTAAACATAAAATTAAGTATCTGAAGCAGCCTTTTTAAAAAACAAACTATATCATTTTCATGACCTTTTTTAAGACAAAGGCAAATTATCAGTAATACAATTTTAACCCGGTCAAACCTCTACAGTGAAGTGTCTCGTTCATCGTCTAAGATTGAAGAGTCTGACTCTTCAAATCATTTCAAATGGTTTCCATGATTCATTATTAACTAAAAAGGTTTTAGATGCTGTGATATAGGCAAATGATATTTCAATCATAAAAATAGTGAAGTCCTAGTAACAAACTTTAAAATAATCACTTAACAATATTTAGTCACCTCTGTTTTTAGCGGTCCAGGCGTTAGACTTGACTGCATGAGGTCCCGGGTTCGAGCCCGGGTCGGGCAACAAAATGAAAATTTAGTTTTTCCAATTTTCCTTTTAAAAAAATGTTGCTCGGGGTTGGATATGTGCCCGGTTGGCGATAGGCTTGCCACCTATCACATTGTGGGACTTAGTGTCTTCGGCTAATCGTGGGTGCCCTGGTTGTGCCTCTGCCTACCTTCGTGGATATGGACGTGAAGATACAATTTAAACACCGTGTTTTACTTTAAGAATTTCCTACACGACATGATAGCTTTGTCACTAAACAATTTAATCGAATATCTTAAATATTACTGTATTGTTAAAAATAAGTACTCTGAGAGGAATTGTCGGTAAATAAGGAAGTGCCATCTCCGCACCGCGCCTATCTGCAATCAATATAAGAAGCGCAGTAGGATAGTTATCCAGTGTGTGAACTCTTAACTCAGTTAAAATGTGAACTCTTTTTGCTTCGCTTGCTTAACTTTTATTCAACACAGAATTTTTCTTATACATTAACCGTCTTATTTATAAACATGGACTAAGGTCGGTGTAAAATTAAGTTGATATTATAGTCTGTATCACATTGTATTAAGGAGTACAATCCATGGTTAAACCTTGAAGTATTTTACGCCGCGTTTATCAATAACACAGTTATAGTGTTTCGTCAATTTAAATTTAAGCGCAAGCCAAAAAACGATTTCGACTTCAATAAATAAATCACATAAGTACACACAAACAGATTATTTACCTATATTTCTCAGGAATTTCAATAGCAGATCCACACTTGGTAAAAATGGAACCATCTTAAAGTACGCTCTTTCAAATAAAAAAAGAATTTTCAAAATTAGTTCAGAAATGACGAAGAAATCGACTAACACACAAAAAATATAGGAGTCAAATATAAAACTTAATTCTTTTTTCAAAAAAAAAAATCAAAAAAAAAACTTCAAAAAAAAATTTTTCTTAATCAAAATTTTCAAATTCAGTAAAAAATAATAAAACTACCGTACATTTCTAGGACTCAAATCAAATCAAGTCTTCAGCAATAATAATATGTTACTGTATCTTTTGCCCCGTGTTGGTTCGGGCTCCTTTGCAGAATAGACCATCCTTCCTGACAGGCAGCTCGTAAAAGGCGAGCATAAGCTTACCGTCACTAACACTATGACATCTCACAAGGTGGTAGAGTTTCGCAGCGACTCACTCGGATTGGTAACACCGCCTTACCTATTCCTGCCGCCACAATATCAATACTTGCTGTTAAAGTGTTCCCCTTTGGATGGTAATGCAGCCGACAAACTTACTTTTGCTCGAGGTGTGGTAACCCGGCCTCAGGTTGGCAGCGCACCATTATCTCCTTTGGTGTCTCTAGGCGGCGTGAATTTCTTACTATCTTTCTGATATCCATCTACTTGTTTGCCTTCCAATATCTTCCAATATCAATAATAGAAAAAAAATGTCAAATGGCGACGTAGTGCGACCATTGAAATGTTTGGACTTGGTTTTTACAGTTTTATTGTGCTTGATTATGAATGAGGCGGTAAGAGCAGAGACTCTTTTTTTGAGAGTTTTACCTATTAAATAACAGCATAATAGTAAAAAAAAAATCGTTGTGGGAAAATCATTATCGGTGATCCCGTTTCAGTCGATAGCACACACCATATATCAACATCACATATTTACAATCCGGAAAGGTTTCACTCGGTTAAAAACAAAATACTTGCCGATTTAATTAAAAACACTGTTTTATAGCTAGCTGAACTAAAATGAAGAAAATAAACGAACCATGAAAATAATTGTCTATAAAATAAAATATGAAGTTGCTAAAAATAGTTATAAAAAGTTAGACTAGCTAGATGGTGTTAGCCTACGTTCGCCTTCTATGAGCTGCCTGGCAGGAAGGTAGATGGTCTATTCTGCAAATGATTTCGAAATGGCCTTAATAAATTTTATCAATATCCTAGTAGTAGTTTTTGAATTACACTT
>NJDC01007906.1:63382-73812 GCA_002245475.1 Calephelis virginiensis | reverse complement strand
AAATACCCATTAACAAAATGGTCTGTCATTTATTGAATTTATTTGTTACAAAAAATATGATAACATATTATGAAGAACCGCTCGACCTATTTTATGTAAACTTCACGAAAACCATCTACTAAATAGTCCGAACAATGCCTAAACATTTGGTTTGGATATGTGAGCCCGTTCTTGAGACTTGAGTTATAAAATTACAACGAAAAGTGGCATTGATTTTTATATAAAAAGCTTCCTCTTGAATCACCTTGTTTTTAAATAAACCGCATCGAAATCAATTCCCTAGTTTTAAAGATCTAAGCATAAATAAGGGTAGACTTTGGAAAGCGACTCTTTTATATAATAATTAAGTCCTCAAGTTATTGAAATAAATAAATAAAATAATGAACCCGTCAAAAGGCAGATATGTAGACGGACATGCAATACTAAAGTTGTTTATGGTGAAGTGCTAAACAAAAAAAGGTATTATTGAATGTTTTGTGTCAGTAGTATAAGTAAATGAAAGATTTACAGACAAACAGAAGATTTAATTTTAAGCTCAGAATACTAAGCTTTTACATACTTTTCTCCTAGATACCCCTTCGGGGGTACGGGTGTCAAAATACTTAAAATTATAGTTGGCCGAGAGGTTGAGGAACACTACAAACTCCACCAACCAATTGCGAAGCTCGGGTTCGATTCCCGACGAGGGTAGGCATTTAACATACATCTGTATTTCCAGGTCTGGGTGTTTATTACATTTAAGTCGATATCTGTTTAATTTTTTTATGTATTAGTTTCATTAACTGTACACGCTTAACACAAGAATATAGTTTGCTTACTCTCGGGGTTAGATTGTTTAATTTGTCCAGGGATATTTATTTATTTATAAAGTCGCTTCGTCAGCAAGGAGATATGAACAAATAATGGTCTAAGATCCAAATCTAAGTTGACCTTCACCGAGCTGATAATAGAATAAAATGTATTTTATAGTAAATGTAGTATATCACAGAATATTTTTAAAATGGGTTGCCAAAAAAAATCCTGGACAGAATATTTTTAATATTTTTTTGAAAAATGATTTTTCGTAAAATGTTGCAACATCATGATAATAAGAAAATATTATTCTGACGTAAAATATAACACATATAGAATGTGCAGACGTTGGGTTGCCTGTTATTTACCTGGACAATCTACTGGGTTGCCGGGTATAAACAGGTATGTCGATGTCAGTTACTTTCACTGATTGGATAATAGAATAGAATAGAATAGAATATATTTTTATTCACATTCACCTTACAAGAGGCACTTGTGACGAGTCTATATTATAATACTAAAACTACCACCGGATCGGAACGCGGCCACACACTGAGAAGATCCGGCAAGAAACTCAGCGGGGTGTCTTTTTTTTCCTTATTCTATACAAATTACATATAATTACTAGTAAGAGATTGGTATGAGGAGCATCATAAATTTTAGATCAACGTAAGCGCTGTTTTATTGCGAACAAATTGATACAGGGTTGCCTGCAAAAAAATCGGTCCTAATATATTAGGTTGCCGAATTTTAAAGATTTAAATTTCAACGCATGTGGAAGTGGGTGACAGAGAGTTCCGAGATAAGTTACAGTGTAATAATAAAGCCACTTTGCCGTGGTGTCTGGTGGGACGCTAAATATTAGAAAGTGCGCATGCGCGGTACGTACACCATGGAGGGTAGAGGTAGCTCTACTACCCTCTGTATAGTAAACAATACGCGTTATTTTGAAGCAACTATGATTTCAATTGCACACAAAAAATAATTATATGCATAACAATCTAATATATTTAATATAATACAAAATTATTACACAATATAATACCGATTAACAAATAATTAAGTATATATATTGACTTGTATAGATAAGTATATGAATATGTTTTCAGCGTAAACTATATATTAATCAAAAATGCAATAAACATCTATATTTTTGTTAATATTTAAAAAAATATTTTCTTTGCCTTTATTAGACTTTAAAAGCCTCGTAAAAGGCGAACATAGGCTTACCGTCACTAATAACATCGTTACATCTGACAAGGTGGCAGAGTTTCGCAGCGACTTACCCGGATTGGTACCACTATGGTACTTGGTAAGTATGCCAAATTTTATGCTTCTGCGCCCGCGCAATTTTCGTAAAAAGGGGTCCAAAGTTTTGGCATCACGTATTAATATATAGATTTAATGTTAATGTTTGAAATTTTATTGTTATGAAAAGCTTTTTAAAAAATAATAAAAACTGTAAGAAGATAGAATCTCAAAAACAAAAGAATCGAGCAAGAGGGCCTTTCAGAAAATATATTTTCCAAACTGTTTCTTTGATCAAAATGAATTGAACGAACGTTCAAAATTCAAATTGTGCGATTTCGAATACAATTAGATAATAATAAAGAGGATCATATACTTACTGAATACTCTTTAAGAAAAAATTCAAATTGTTCTTTGTATTTGTTATTTAAAACAGTGACTTTTTTGTAAAACGTGGTATGGTAACCAACAAAATCGAATACTGTTTTAGTTA
Source organism: Calephelis virginiensis (assembly GCA_002245475.1). Taxonomy (NCBI): domain Eukaryota; kingdom Metazoa; phylum Arthropoda; class Insecta; order Lepidoptera; family Riodinidae; genus Calephelis; species Calephelis virginiensis. The sequence continues at coordinate 71,279 of NJDC01007906.1, read as the reverse complement.
GTTCAACTTAAAAAAGCTAGAAGAAAAAGCTAGCTAGTTGGAAAAGCTAGTTTCAACGAACAACTTTTAAAATACTCATCAGTAAAATCACTTAAAAGGTCATCTGAGCCACACAAAAAACACTTTTTTGTCGTTTTTATCACAACGATACACATTAACACATGTTTTCAAGACAATGTAATATTGTAAGTAATTAGTCACTAGCGGGTAGTGACTACCCTCCATAGTGTACGTACCGCGCATGCGCACTTTCTTGTATTCAATGTCCCACTAGACACCACAGCCATGTTGGGTCCTTTATTCATACACTGTAACTTATCTCGGAACTCTCTCTCACTCACTTCCACACGCGTTGAAATTTAAATCTTTAAAACTCGGCAACCTATATTAGGACCGATTTTTTTGCAGGCAACCCTGTATCAATGTGTTTGCAATAAAACAGCGCTTATGTTGATACGAGTATAAAATTTATTCTATTATCCAATCAGTGAAAGTAACTGATATCGACATACCTGTTTATACCCGGCAACTCAGTAGATTGTCCAGGTAAATAACAGGCAACCCAACGTCTTCACATTCTATATGTGTTATATTTTACGTCAAAATAATATTTTCTTATTATCATGATGTTGCAACATTTTATGAAAAAATATTTTTTTAAAAAATAATTAAAAATGTTCTGTCCAGGATTTTTTTGGCAATCCATTTTTAATATATTCTGTGATATACTACATTTATTATAAAATACATTTTATTCTATTATCAGCTCGGTGAAGGTCGACTTAGGTTCGGATCTTCTACTATAAAGGAATACACTTTCACATTTATAGTAATACTATGGGTTTACTGTCCTGTAGAGTTACTCTTGAAACTCGATTCATGCAATATTGGAAATTGGAATCGAATATGTAATTTTAGGTAGTCTTGAACACAATACTGGCGAATTATTAACATTTAGTTAATAGTAAACAATAAATGATTATAAGGGATTCGTTGAATTTGTTTGTAACGAAATGTAAAAAATCCTCTTATTACTGTGTTCAAAAGTACCTAAAATGACTTAATTAAACGATAGAAATTTCAATCCGCTTGATTTAGAGATTCAAGAGTAACCCTACTGATCCATCTAGGCTCATTAGAATCGGATCCTGAGCGTGAAGAAGCTATGAAAATCCTTCAACGTCAGTTGGTATCTCGCGGCGCAGAAGTCTTTTACAAGCAACCTCCAACATCTTTGACGCACTCACAAGCTGCTGAACGGTAAATATACTTTCGAAAATTACTTTTTTTTTCGTTTTGTCAATTTTTGACAAAAAAATCCGAAATTAAATCGAAACTTCCTGGTGTTTAACGGCCAATGTTAATAATGTATCTCTAAAGATAGATTTTAATCAATCTAGATAGCTGCGTATCAGCCGGCCTATCCTATACCTAATTGCCATATTTATCCTGTCCACAGATATGTTATTGGCAAGCGATAACATAAAAATGGATCAAAATATCAATCTTGGACAGCAAGTTTTAAAATAGGATTGATTATTAATATTGGCCGTAAGACTGTTTTGCAATACAGTAATACCCTGACTTAGTGCTGTTACACACGAGCGGCATGTCACCAACGACATAGGTAACTGCAGTCGCCGACACACGTCGGCGTCAATCGTCGACTGCCGCCGACAAGTGGCGACGCTTGCAGTTGTGAAGGCAGACGTTGTCGCTTGTCGACGGCAGCTGTCGACGTGTTGACTGCTACCGCCGACGCGTTTTTTAATTTTCTAAATTATTAAATGTTTTTTTTTATTTATTTAATGTTAAAACAACTAATACTAAAACATCAATAAATGCACTACTTAAACTACTAAGAGTTTGTGTGTAATGCTACATCCGGACATTCACTAAAAAAATATTTTTTAAGTTTGTACTTAATATTATTATTAGTTATGGACATTTTAATTAGATCCATTAAATAATTAATAAGCGCGGTACTAAATACTTCGTCGTACGCTTTCCTTATATGTTTTGAGCGCGAGGTATAACCAGTTTACGTTTAGTTAACTGACGAGTTAGTACAGGGTGTTCTATTTCTTTCTGGATCTTCTCATTAAAGAAATTTTCTTTTAGTACATAAAAGTTTGTTTTTAGCGACACTGGTCAGACATTACATCTATGAAACAAATTAATGTAATTTGTTGTGCACTCAACTAGTATTTTTTTAGTTACAACTTGTTTTAACAATTGGATTTGTAACATTGGTAACTTTATTGTTGCATCAAAATAAGATTTGTTCTACCATAGCTCGATATTCCATATGATATCACAGAATCTGCCATTGCATTGTACAAAATTAAGCGGACTTATACAGAATACGGTTTCTTAACATTTGAAATGTAGTCATCGTAGCTTCTTATTTACATGTTCGATATGTGAAGCCCAGTTAAATTTTTGATCTATATGTAAACCTAGGTAAACATGTGTTCTTACAACCTGGATTGCAGGGCAACCACACAATACATGTATGTTTATGCAAAGTTGAAAACGACTTACGCGAATTTGACTCGGCAACCGCTCGGACCCATTTACCGCGTGAATTCGGGGTATTACTGTAATTATAATTGGTTAACCTAAGTTTTTTTAACCTATTTCGTTCATTCACGCTTTTTTGAACAATAAATAATTAAATTTAACCCGGAGCTTCAAAACCTAGTGGACAACTGTTTATATCGTCGTGTCGCTACTATTATGCTAACAACGCTTAACTCTATAATATTCGCTAAGCTTAAGTTTTTTTTTTATTTTTCTATTTAACCATCAAACAACATTTCACACAAAAACCGAGTATTTTTTTAAAGCATAGCTATTGCTTATTCTGTGCCTGAAGACATAAACGTCTTCTTCTTTCCTAACTTTCTCATTTTTATTGTATCAGGTTAGCATCAAAGACTCCCGTGGTTGCGGATAAGTCGGTCAAAGAGTCTGCGGATACATCAAAGCTTGCCAATAAGTTCGAGAAAAAACTCAACGCTCTCGTCGATAAGGCTACTCCACCCGATATGCACGACACAATGCAAGGTAAGATAACATATAGGATACCCTAAAAAAATCTGTTATCCCTCACACTCGTGCAGTTTACATGTATATCTATTACACTTGCACACTAGTTCATTCATCAATATTGACAAAAAAATAACAAAGTACAGTACTACTATTTAAATTATGCGCTTCGGCTTAACACTTTTTACTCTTTTTATACTTTATACTTTCATTTTGAAATTGGCTGACCTAATCTTAATTTAAGCGAAATGATTAATTTTGTGTAATAACAACTCTATACAGATATCTTTAAAATACATTCGGATTTCCGAAGCTTGACGAATATATCCGAAGCGCATAGTTTTGAAAGTTATTCTAGTAATAGTTTTGAAAGTTATTGATGTTAAGCGGTTGAAACTGTATTACTAAAATCTGTTGTGTTTTAATCTAGCAGTTTCTTTTTATATATAAATAAGTGGTCAATTTTTTAAATATTCGCAACGTCCAAAACTTTTGCCAAATTAGGGTAGATGTACATTTTAAATATGCCTGTTTAACATTGTTACAGATGTAATAATTGATTCTGCAAGGAATCTTGCCGAGTATTTTATAGCTAAGAGTAAGTGATTTTTTGTATTTTCTTTACAGTGCGCCATCTTTTTAGGCAGTAATAGTAAAAATATATTTCTACAGGCTATAAGGCGTTGGTACAGCTAGGCTTGATCTCTGAGATGCAAAAAAGAGGCAATGAAATCATGGTAGAAGTTGACGGAGAGGCTGAAACATTTTTCTTTGCGGCGCAAAGGTTATTGTCTTAAATAAACCAATATTAACAGTAAGAAAGCGTAAAATAAGAAAGCCTCATAACATGTAACATTTGGCCAAGAATGACAAACTGTAGGGTTACTTTTAAATCTCGATTTTAAACAAACTGGAGTACAATACTAGAGGCTTATTAACATAAAATATATTTATTAACATTTGGAATTTTGCCATCATCGTGTTTATTTAGTATATTTCGTAATAATTGAATTTATTGTATCAGGAGGAAAATTAGTTAAATTGAGTGGCATTTTGTTCAATAAAAGTGCACAAGTGAAATATTTATGAAGAAATTAGTGTATCGCGAATTTTCTCGTTGCCATCACATCTTTTTAAATGAGCTCCAAGGCCCTGACATGACACTCTATAACGACTTATGAACATTATTATATTAAAATAAATTGAAAATAAATAACAAGAGAAATAATTACGGAACCAATATGGGAGTATGGCCTAAATGTCTTAGCCTGCCCCAGAAATTAATAAAATTTGCGGTTTTTGGCGCCATCGTGAATGAAGATGGTCGTAATTTTTTCGCAATTATTAAATTTAGTGTTATATTACATGATGAATAAAATTAGTTAATTTAGGTGGGAATTAGTTTAATTTTTCTCAGAGAAAGTGCACAAATGAAATAATCATGAAGAAATTAGTGTATCGTGAATTTTCTCGGTGCCGCCAAATCTCCCAAATTGAGCTTGTGTTAAGTGAGCACCGCTTTACTCAAGACCCTGACGTGACTTTGTAAATAGTGACTTATGACTGCATAAGAATCAATTAATACGGAAGACATGTGACTAAAGACTATAAGAATGATGTAATTAATACGGAAGACGTGGCAACATGGCCTAAAGGTCTAAGCCGGCCCCAGAAAGGGGCAAATTAACTTTAAAAAAAATTTTGCTTAGCTATTATGAGTTATAGCAGTTCATTAGCGGAAATTATTGTATATGGGATACAGCTTATAAAAAAAAAACTCGCAATCGCATGTTATTTTACTGAAATGGATGCAATAACTCGCAATGCTAGAAAATAGTTATATTAATTACATAAAAAATCTATATATTTTTTAATAAATAAATGTAATTATTTATTATTTAATTTGTATACGTAATCGTTCTCATGTTGCTTGTTATATTTAAATATGTATTGTATAGGTTGAAAAAGGCTCCAACATTAGATGTGCAAGGTGTGTGTATGCAAGTGGCTTATTATCTTAAGAAAATACTGGAAGAGAAGGCTAGATGTCGTGTGATGCCGCGGAAACTTACAGCGGCAATGAATGGTATGAAAAAGTTAAATTATATCAAAAAGTGCAAATTAATTGATCCCCAAAAATACCTAATATACTATACAGTTTTAGTCAGTCTAAATTTACGCCTTTGTCTGTTCTTTCTTTATTGTTTTCATTTAATTGACAAAAAGTCAAATCTGTTGAAATCTGGTTTAAAACCTTTTCCGACTTTCAGATCACATCAAAGAAGCGGCCGACTATTTGTCTTCTCAAGTAACAAGGCCAGGTAACTACAAATATTGCAAGAAAGTATCGTTAAAAGATCAATTATTATACACAAACTGTTTATCACCTCCAAAGCATGCTCCTTCAGAAACAATACACTTACGCCAACCAATAATCCAATCATCAGAAAAAATTTAAACGCTGTTACTCGAATTGAGTTCAGTTCTCTTTATGTCTTCTACAGATTGAGAACGGGTGCCACGAAGTGGAATTTTTAGGAAAAAGAAAGAAATTGGCTAGGACCATATCTGGTGAATATGGTGGTTGCTCGACGGTATTTGTTGCGTGTTTTCCAAAATCTAAGAATTTATCTTTCTACATATCTACGTTACGTTGAATTTGCTCGAACAAACGTTGCATTATACTCAAATAATACTTATTTGTTGTTTCCCGTTTGTCCTTCCGGCAAGAATTCCGAGTCCACTACACCGCGAGAGTCAAACGAAACACTCAACTTGACTGTTGCTTTTGAATGGGTTTGGCGTGGTTTTAGTTCAGTTGGAAGGCGCCATTCCAAGGCTCGTTGACTAGTTTGTGTTTCGTGACATATATAAAGTTTGGTTACTGTTTCTCATAGCTAAATTAGGATTTTCGGTCAATGTTACCTGATGTTTTTTGCGATGTTAACTTCATTTGCAGACGTTGATAGTTTACCAGAGCGAGACAAATATTTCGTTACTTCTCGACCGCTTTTGAACGCTTTGCACGACTCATAAGCACGAGTTTTTGATAAAGTCGATTCACCTTCATGCCTTCTGTAGCATATTAATCGACTCCGAACATGAAATTCCATTGGCGATGCAAAATTAAGGACAAACTCTATGTTCAATATTTTTGTCCATGATGAAATTCGCAATACACATTAAATATGATAACTAAAAACAGCTCTGTATTTTAAACAGATGCAATCCACACCAAAATGGAAAATAGTTGTGCCAATCTAAGAACAAAAAAAAATTGAATTTGAAACCATGAATGAATAGTCCATTCCCAATACTTTTTTAATTGAATGTAGGTGTAATGAATAACTAGCAATAAAAAAACAACCACAACGAAAGGCGAAGAATGAAGCTAAGGTTTGCTACCTTGCAAACTAAGCTACTCATTCTTCATTTCGCCTCTCCTGATGGTAAGAGACCACAGTCGCCTATAGACATTAATGGATAACTTATGGTCGGGATGCTAAGTCAAGTATAGCACGTAGACTTGCAAGTCTACTCTCCAGTACGGTACACGACAAAAGCGAGCACTAATTGTGCTGTGGTGGAAATAAAAAAAGACGTGTGGCACTTGGAGACTGGCGCGGTAAAACTATTGCATAAGCAGGTATGAGTCGCCAGATCGCGGGGCATAGAGGGGGATTACGCATGCGCAGTAACGCCAATATAACCAATGCCACCTAGAGGCGAGCAAAACTAAAAAGTATCACCGCTGTGATGGTCGGAGTGGGGGTGTTAGGTTATTTTCGTTACGGAATTTCTGAATTCATTCTCCACGCTCGAGGCCCGCGATAGAAGCTATGCAATATCTTAATAAAGTTGTGTTAGTTTAGTGTATCTACAAGTGCCTAATCAAGGCGTGTTCATGCATAGCACTTTACCACCTATTAGAAGCAGGTTTGACTAAATGATTATAGTGATATCAAATAGCGTATCCTTGCTGTAGTTGCTATCCTTGGGATCCTTGCCCACACTTGGGACTGTTACCTAACTTAGCCTTAGGGGGTGTCCATACTATAAGTGAGTTGTTTAAGTGGGGGGAAGGTCGAGCCAAATCTTACCTAATTTCACTTTTGAGAAAGAAGGTCTCAGAAAATATCATGTATTTTTTACCCGAAAGAATCAGATCGAAATTGCCAGAAAATAGTAAGTTCTTTACTGAAAATGTATCAAATCGTATATCTGATTTGGCGAATACCTCACTATGATTTTAGTCTGCTCTTTCATGGATTAATTACTAGTTAGTTACCTTACCTACTTAATTACTAGTCTTAAATAAAAGTGTATAGCAAACCATTTTTCCTTTTTAAAATAAATCCAATGCCACTAACATTTAAAAAATCTTGCTTAGTTTTGGGAGTGGGTGAAGGAGTTTCTCTAAATTTTTTTAGCAAGAGTTTACTCTAGCAAAAGTAAGTTTATTGGCTACCTTATCCTCTGACCGCAACACGTCAACAGCAAGCACTGAAGTTATGACGTCAGGAATAAGAAAGGCGGTGGTACCAATTCGGACAAGTCGCTGCGAAGCTCGACCGCCTAGTGAGATGTCACGGTGTTAGTGACGGGAAGCCTATGCTCGCATTTTACTAGCTGAATGGCCGGAAAGCAAATGGCCTAAGAAGCCCGGATCAACAGGGCTAGTAAAAAAATACTAAAAATACCTTAAACTATAAAGTAATGCAATTTTATGTACATATTAATTGTGTTTTAGATGAACAAATAGAAGCATATTGTGCTTTATTGAATGAAATGGAAGCGGCCGGTGATAATTTATTAATTGAAGGCAACATTCCTAAATCATACACGG
>NJDC01007906.1:39631-63256 GCA_002245475.1 Calephelis virginiensis | reverse complement strand
GCAAAGTGAATCAATATGCGATTTACAGTTACAAATTTTATCGATTTTTGTGTATTCCTTACAGCCTTCGCCAGTTAACATCATTTCAAGACCATATCTCGCTACCGAACCCCTCCTTACAGTCGAAAACATCAGATCGACTGAAACGACTCATGTCGAATGTTACAGCCTCGGGATACACTCCGAACGTAATGAACAGTATGTATTGATTTTTTCTACAACATTAAAAATGAGTTTTGGCGCCATCGAGAGAAAATATGATTGCATTTTTTTTCGTAGTTATTGAACTCTGTGTACATATTGAGTAAAATGGGGTGGCATTTTGTACAAATTTGTTTAAAAGTGCACAATCAAAATATTCATTAAGAAATTAGTGTATCAATTATTTCCTATATAGTTACATAGATAAATAAGCCTATAAAAAACCCTATAGGTAATGTAGCTAAGAACTACGTCGATTTCGAAAAAAAGTGTGTGTGTACTTATTTATGTACACGCGTTAGAAGTTATACTCCTTCGGCGTAATAAGATAAAAATCTTTTTAAAAACTAAAATGTTATCTATAGCTAACTTCATCATGTCGGTTTTTCGTGACGGTGTGCGCGCGCATCGTAAAAATTTACCCTCATCATTTTTTCCTAACGCGTCAAAAGAAGTATAACTTCAAAAAAAAATTGGAATCGCAATTGGTCTAGCCGTTCAAAACTAACTAGCGCTATTTGTCAAATTAACTCCCATGTAAAAAACTAAAAAAAATACAAACGATTACAAAAGGTAGAAGAAATTCACTGAACACATGATTTGAAGCCTGCGGACTTCATTTTATGTTGACGGTGCTATGTGTCATATTGAAATGTTTAATTATTTTTTTATAATTGTTATTCGTTACACCCATCTATGTTCCATACCTACACAACTGCATGTACCTAAATAGGGTAGAATGACATTACATTGACATTACCGGAGGGCTACTATAAAGTCATAAAATAATAAGATATTATTTCACTAATCATGTCATCGGAGAAAGGCAACCTTATGTCGTATGTTATATAGTTGATTGTAAAATGACCATTTACCAACATGGAAATAATACTGCTATAAGCGTTATAACATTTTTTCAACCTCTAAGAATCTATATATTAAAACGTGATGCCAAAACTTTGGACCCCTTTTTACGAAAATTGCGCGGACGCAGGACCATACCATTTGGCACACTTATAGTTTATGTGTAGGAGAAGTGCAGAATGCTAATATAATTCGCTAAATAATGCTTATAAAGTAGGTACATTAAATCAATAAATAAAACATTACCCACACTACCATGCATTTGACACATACAAACAAATATATTGATGGTGACGATAAAATACTAAACATTTTAGTGCGTCATCTGTGCGATGACGCACTAAAATGTTTGGAAACAAAGTAGTTTGTCTTGACAAATGAAGATGGCGTTCTTATCAACAAGATATTAAAATTTATTATGGTCGAATTTCGACCAATGGGCGACCACTAGCTTATAGTATTATGCATTGCGAAATTCGCAGCAATTAGTTGAGCTGCAGACTTTATACACTGTAATATATTACATACCTATTACCGTGCTTTATATTAATGCTAAAATTACGTACTGTCATGACAGGACGGTAACATTGCGATTTTAAAACTCAAATTGTTGTGTAATTTCGATTCCGAAAACATTATGAATTTTGATTTATTTAAATAAAATACATGATTATCTGTTGCAGATGTTATAGCAGATTCTACCCGATTGTTAGTCTCCTATATAATGCTGCAAGGTAAATTTCCTACTGTTGTTACAAGCCTTATTGCGTGACTGCTAAAAAATGTAGCATTTTACATGTTATTGAAGTTAAAATAGAATGGAAATTTGTTTTACTATAACTTCTAATTGACCCAGACCGATTTATACATTATAAATTAAAAAAAATCACCTGCATTACCACAATAACAATTTAGACGCCTATTTAACAAATACTGGCGGTAATTCTGCTGTTCACAAACTAAACTTATTTTAGATGCATGCTATCTCTTTCAAATGAAACAAAAACAAAAGAGATGGAACGTTTTAGACATGTCAGATTAGTTCAAACATGTCAAATTGTGATGTTTTTAATTAACATTTTCCGTGTGATACATTAAACGTCTGTAGAAATGACGTGTACGGTCTAATTTGACAGCACTAAAAGTGTTTTGTCTCTTTCTGTTACTTTCGTTAAAAGAAGACAGTGATAACATAAAATTAGTTCAGTAAATGCGCAACAAAATTACTACCACTGTCTAAAATTGACATCCAACCAATAACATGCTATACGTGGATGACGTGGCAGCATGTTATTGGTCGAAAAACAAATTTTAAACAACCTTTACTAACTTACTGAAACATGTGACCAACGAGTTTTTAAGTTCTTCTGTAGTAAAACGGCATATGTTTTAGCTTTTTGGTTTTATTAATGCTAATATTCTTTTATTACTCTTTGTAGTTGTTAAGACCGAAGCACTGAAATGTTTAGTGAAACGTATGGACGAATCTGGATCCAATGTCCTTCTAAGACATGGACGAGTACGAAGAACCTACACTGATGGTGCCGATATGTAATTCATTTTTTATAATTTACGCGAAATTATTGAAATTGGTAATTAAAACGAGCAATTCTTTCTACATTTTGTTCATGTAAAAATGCTGTTTCTTGCACCGTATCCTTTCGATTTATATCCTTTTGTCATTCATTATAAGTAATAAAATAAAGTATAGTATAAACTTATGGCCCTTTAGATATGGAAAAATAGTATTACTGTCATCTCTTTGAAGTATCCTACAGCTTAGCTACCAATTCAATAAATTGCAATAATCTACTATATAAAATTTTCGTGTCACAGTTTTCGTTGCCATACTCCTCCGAAATTTTGATGAAAATTTTTGTGCTTATCCGGTATCTATGAGAATCGGCCAACATCTATTTTTCATCCCCCTAAATGTTAAGGGTGGTCCATCCCTAAATTTTTTTTTGCAATTTTCACCCTTTTATCACCAACACCTATTTTTTAATAGTCATTTTTTATCCCGGGTCGATAACTGATCAATCGTCATTTAATTAGTTATATGGCAAAACAACGTTTGCCGGGTCAGCTAGTAATCCTAAAATAAAAGAAACTAAAACTTAAAACTTAAACAGCATTTTTAAATAGTTAAAAATGCTGTCCAGCCAAAGTATCTCATTGCCGCCATGTTTATTTTCAAATTGAGTCATTAAACGCATTACATGTTAAATTTAATCTAAGTTATTACGGGGTAGTATCTCGCAAACATACTCGTACAAGATAAGCTGGAAACATCCTTGCCATCCATAAAAGTAGCTAGGAGGTGGGATTGAATTTATTGCGATTTTTTATTTTTATTAAAATACCTAATCACATAGAGGTTTTTTAGACTTCGGACGAAAAATACAGATGAATTGAGAAGTTCAGGAGCAGACTCAATTGTGGCCAGGAAAATCCAGTTAAAGTTAAATAACCTTATGAAGTCAAGCACACCTGAAAAATATCTACCTTATATGGATGGTAAATTTATAATAGCTTAAGTTTCATATTTTTTTGCTATGGTTCATTGAATATAATTTAAAGGATAATAAAATACTTCATTTCGTAAATATATAGTAGTTACTTAATTTTTTACTGTAGGTAGGATAAAACATTTAATTTATAAGTGACAGTATGATCTAAAGGCAAGGATATTTAATGCATCTTTGCGTTGTAGATCCTCAATGTACTCCTATTATTTTCAGCGCTAAATGTACGGGATAAGGTTTCTTATTAAACTTACTGTTCCGGCGAATTTCGTTCCACCCGTTCAGTGTGTATGGGAAAAATTAAAATGTTGTTTTTCCTAATTTCCTTGCTGTAGAATAGAGTAAAAAGTATTCTACGTTCGTTTCCTGGTTCTAAGCTACCTCCGCATCCATATTCAGCTGAATGGGTTCAGCCGTTCTTGAGTTATAAATAGTGTCATTAACACAAATTTCTTTTATATAAAAGTAGATTATCTTTTTAAAATTACACGAGGTCTTTTGTTGCGTTTCTTGAAATTTTATCTTAAAACTTGTTTTTATAGATGTGATCGAAGATGCTACGATGTATTTGGCCGTGCAGCTATTACAACCACGTAATATTTTAAATTTTTAAATACAAACTGCTTTCATTTATTGCTTGGAGGTTGGATATTTGGAGTATAGGAAAATATTAATTTAAAATTTATTTTTAGAGGTTATCCAAGTGTGCAAATGTATGAAGAACGTTTTCGTCCAATGCGAATTAAGGTGTGATGATATGTTACGCCGCTATGTCCGACCATGCTGCACTTGTTTGAGACATATCTCCGTACAAGCACTCGCCGACCTAGCTCCCTCACCTATAACTGCTGTACCCGGCACTTCAAGGGCTTGTGCTCCGGGCACAGAAATATCTATCACGCCATGCCGGTCAAATAAATCTAGAGTGTGTCCAAACAGAGTAAGAAAACCTTGTTCTCCATCTCAATCCACTGATGGGAGAAATCCAACGACATCTTATCTACTTCATTCTACGATGCACTACCAAAATCCTCTATTTGCTTCAAATCTTAATACCTGTCAGTTGCCATCGTCTCATGACTCTTTACAAATGGAATCATCAGCGCAACTTGAATTTTCTGGGGAAAATGTTAAACGTGATGCATCTCCAGTTCAAATCAGGCATTCAAGTGAAGAATCATTTGAGCATTACCTAACTCCGTTAAGTGGGAGTTCCGAAGAACAAGAAGATGAAGAAGATGAACTGTATTGGCAATCTCCCACTACTACGTGTTTTGTTCATCCGTCATCTGATGATCTTGAAATACGTACACCATTCTCTCAGACAAGAGCATCCCGAGATATGCTCAGAAGTCCGCATTCCAAACGAGGATTTAATGCCCGTAAGTAAAATAAAGGTTTAGAACTTATTGGGGTTAACTAATTTATACATTAACTAACAGCGTTTCTATCAATCAAATGAATTCGTCTAATTTTTCGTAAAACTTGTCCAGTTTAGAATTAGATAGAAGACAATTTAAAAAATAGAATCAGGAATAAATCACTTTTTTTGTTCATCACACAATCACTTTCAATTCAATCGGATTCAATCCACCTGTCGAGCTTATCAGAGCTTAGCGGTTGATCGGTAGAGTTAGGAGTGTACGCTAACCTCTCGGCCAACGAGGCGGTTAACTTTCTGAAACCTTAAGGTATTTTTTTTTATTTTAGCACTTGCCCTGTAAAAAAAAATTTAGAAATTTTTAAATATTGTCTCTAACATTCAGAGGATTTGTGTGCTTGTTCGCTAATCCTTCATATAAAAAATATGCCGCAAATCAGTTTTGCCCTTTTGCTCAAGTTGCGAACTGCCGTTCGTCTGCACTCCCTAATAACAATGCGTTAATATAAATTTAGTTTATGTTTAGTTTAGTTTTATTTATATGTTATATTATTTTTTATTAGTGTTTAAATTTATTTAATAATATATATTAAGTAGTTAATTTGTACATCAGGTCTACTTATTTCATTTAAGTAGTGATCGCCCATTGGTCGAAATTCGACCATAACAAATTTTAATATCTTGTTGATAAGAACTTCATTTCTCAAGACTCCAAACTTTTTAGTGCGCCATCTGGGATCTTTTATCGTCAACATCAATATATTTGTTTGTGTGTGTCAAATGCATGGTAGTGTGGGTAATTTTTTATTTATTGATTTAATGTACTTTATAAGCATTATTATTGAAAAATATAAGCGTGCTGCACTTCTCCTTTACATAAACTATAAGTGAGCCAAATTTTATGTTCCTTTTCGTAAAAAAGGGTCCAAAGTTTTGGCATCACGTATTCATATATAGATAATAAACTTTTTTTTGTGTATAGATAATAAAAAAGCGACTTGTTTATAAATATCGTACAATACATCTACTAGGTAGTTCGATTTCCAATCTCATAGAAAAAAATTCTCTTTGATGCCTTTCATGGACGATACTTTTTTACTACCAAAGGAGGAGTCTTCCTGTCTAAGCATTCTATTTCCTAACTTCCTACTATAAATACTTAGTTCATTTAAGTCTTGTGTTGAGGTTAAAGTATCGGGTTCGATTCCCGGTCGGGGATGCAAATTGTTTTTTCAGTTTTGTAATGAAAACAACGTTCACAAGAATTTAAAAATTGACAGTGGGATTACCCTTAAATTCAGATTTAATTCGAATTCGAATTGGATATTTCATTTTAAATACTCTCGAACACACACTAGTGGATTATAAACATTTTGTGTCAAAAAAAAACAAATCTGATAAAATAATTTTATGTTAACTATTAAGTAGATGGTTATATTTGGCCAGTATTGTGTTCACGAGTAAAACTATTCAAGAGTAACCCTACAGGTCACAGATAGGGTTGTCACCTACCACATTGTGAGCCTCAGCTATGCAATGTAATATGCACTAATGTAACTCGACCCTGTTTTTAAGTTAAATGCCTCCAGCAGATTGATGGCGATTGGGCTACGCGCCTTCAGTATTGTAACTACGTACGTCTGCCTTTTTAAATTTCTAATTTTGTGTTCATAAATATTGTATTTTTTAAACAAATGAAAATCGTTCAATTGTTTATTTTTTATTGTTTATTATTGTTAAAACATTACCGTGGCCTCACTACCTTCGGCTAATTGCGTGTACTCTGTTTGTACTTCTAACTACCTCTTCGGAGATACGGCTTGAAGATACTTACGACTACAATAATGAAACAGGGACACCAATCGTTACAACGGATATGATGACAGACTGGCACGCAGTGATGGTGAGTTTGATGTGGAACATCCAAGCTTGGCGGGACTGGATCCAGGAGAATGTGGGACGTGCACTGTCGTACCGATATCGCCCGAACGAATCCTCGGGTATGTATGCCATTATGTTTCTGGAAGTACCTTCATTTATTGTATGAACTGGTTTTATGCTTATAAAATACTAGCCTACCCGGCGAACTACGTATCACTTGACATTACCAGTTACTAACAGTTTTAATGAATTGAAGCATTGTGTTGGTATATTATTTTATAAAAACCTCCTGATAATAACTAACACAATAAACAAATAATTATCAAAATCAGTCCTTACGTTCAGGTGTGATGCTATGATCACGCGAAATGGGGATTATTTATTTTATACTGACACGACAGATGTCGACCAGGGGGCTGATTATGTATCCGTCTACTGTCAAATGACGTCATTTGTGTTTGCAATCTCTATTATATTTCTGTTGGTCACTGGAGATAGCAAATATTAAACACGTCATTTGATAGTTATTTGATGTACACTTTTCCATTTTGAGTTGGCATCTGAGATACATAATCGGCCCCCTGGTCGACATCTGTCGTGTCAGTATAAAATAAATCCCCAGTGCTAACTATGAATATTAAATTTGTAGTGGATAATCGACAATTATGTAAAATTTATATTTTTATAAGTTTCCTTAAATTCCCTAACATTCCGCTACAATTACATTTTTTCATAAGAACCTTCTGACAAAAATAATAAACAACAATAAGAAAAAATGTTCCACCCGATCACGCTAGATGTGATGACCAAGGGGAGTAGCGATTAATTTTTAACAGCCGACAGAAAAAGAGGGGTGTTATAAGTTTGACTTGTCACTGTGTGAGCATGTATGTATAATATGTATCTGTTGGTGGCATCATGACTTTTGAACAGATTTCCCCAATATGAGGATTTTTTGTCTGAAAGCTGAAGTGATCGAGACTGCTCTTAGCTATATTAAATGCCATAAGGGTTTTTGAAAATGTTTATTTTTCACCCCCGACTTTTATTATATTTATTTATTTTAACAGATACACCACTGGCTTATCACTAGACATTGTTAATTACACCATATGTCAGTTTTGTTCAAGATGATTTGCATTTAAAGGTATATACAACATTCACAATAATAATGCAGCTACAGTGAGAGATTCGTTAATTTAACTAGACTAATATTATTAATAATGAGTTTGCAAGCAATTTGCTTACAATAAAACTACTCTTAAAACTAAACTTGAAGAACAGCAAAAGAATTATAAATACTTAATACATAATCTAGCGAATTCTGACACATTGACTGTATGGAAAATGTCGACATCGCCATTGGTGGTGATGTCTTTATACGTTTGCATAAGCCGATTTAATGGGGCTCGTGTACCTAAATTTGTTCTATGGCTAGATAAATAGAAGATTTAGGTAATCAGATGTTGTGGTATAGATCTTGGGATTCTGATATATAATTGAATTAAAAGTGCTGGTGATAGTAGGCGGCCGTGAATTAGCTTATGAAGTGTTTTAATATCGCTAAGTCGACGTCTTTTTTCGAGAGACTCTAAACTGAAATGGAATAGCCTAGTATCATAGTCAGCACGATAAGGACAAGTTTGATCCTTAAAAGCCAAATAGCGGGTAAAATTGCGCTGGATACGTTCTATGCGATCACTGTGAATTTGTTATGATGGGTTCCAAACAGGGGACGCATATTCTAGAGTACTACGAATAAGAGCTTTGTATAAAGTGAGAAAAGATATTGGGTTCCTTAAATCCTTATATATTCGTTTTACGAAACTGGTCATCTTCCATGCCTTAGTTGTAATATTATCAGTATGGTTAATGAAACTTATTTTTTTATCGATCATTACGCCAAGGTCACGGACTACTTCTGATTCTGTTAGTTTTTCCCCATCCACAAAATAACTGGAAGGAATAATGTTTCTCTTTCTATTAATTTTTACACTCACACATTTCTGAGGATTAAGTAACATTTTGCTACTTTTACACAAATTTGAAACAGAGGTAATATCTGACTGTAATTTATCTACATCGTCGAGGACTCTATAACCTTATATAATTTCAAATTGTCTGCAAATATTGAGTAATTACTGAAGTTAATGTGAGCAGAAATATCACTAATAAAGGCCAAAAGGGAATAGGGCCGATATGTGACCCTTGTGGAACACCTGAAGTTAGATAGAACGAAAAAGACTTGAAACCTTGTGTTGTGACCCTTTGTATTCGGTCAAATAAGTAGGATTTTATCCAGTTCAACAAGTTTCCATGAATACCATAATATTCTAATTTGGACAAGAGGATGGAGTGGTTAACTTTATCAAACGCGCTACTAAAATCAGTATATATGGCATCAACTACCTTATTATTATCAACGTCTCGTACCAAGACAGAGGTATATTCTAATAGGTTACTGACTGTAGACTTATTTGGGCAAAAACCATGCTGACAGCTAGAAATTACCTTTGATAAATGAGAAGACAAAATTGGTCAGAGATTTTTTTCTAAAAGTTTAGGAAACAAGCTTAATAGAGATACAGGTCGGTAGTTTTCAATATTATGACCACTGGCGATAGAGTGCCGTGCTGTAACTCTGGTTGGAATTCACCGCCTCACCTATTCCTATCGTAATAATGACAGTGTCATGTTCCCGTCCCGGAGGTAGAGTAGCTGATCAGATTCTACAATTGGCCTATTAGCTCGGCCACAAGACAGTGACGAACCTACAACATCTATGATATCTATAGGCCAGGAGTATCTTATGAGCTGCCTGGCAGGAACGAGCGTGGACAATTCTCAACAGAAGAACAGGACTAACACGGAAGAAAATGGAGGTTGGTATCTTATAATCACAATAACGTATAATTATTATTATAGGTAGCTACACTATGAAGTGATATTAAGCTTTCTGCTTTCACGTGCAAGTACCAAGATATCGAATGCAAAATGTCACGGTTTCTACGGATCTGCCTAGCTTTATCCCCATTCGTAATATGAACAATTTTAGAGGCTCTTGACACCAGCCTCAAATAATTGCCGACCGATTTGATCGTGGAAAGATAAATCTCTCCTGGTACCTATGTCCATTCTTTCTCATTTTTTAAGTGAATCATAGCGGCAGGAATAGTTAAGGCGATGGATTCCTATCCGGAGCAAGTTGCTGCATAGCATTTTACCCACCACCATCACCACGAAATATTGCCTTTTTTTTAACCCAGTTTCTTTCATATCCCACTGTTTCAAATGCCGCTTCCGCGGCAAGCTCGCTTCGCTCGCTCGGCTCGTGCGTTGTCTAACTTTTTTTTACCGTGTGGAAAATCCCTCCGGATACCCACCGCTCTCGGGGGAGAGCAGCGGGTTATGTCGGATTCGAACCGACTAAAAACCACACGATGACCTTCCTGCCGCCCGGCCAGGAGCGAGATGGGGTCGTGTTAGCATTTACCATCTCGCTCCCGGTCCTCCCCGGGCCTCCTCTCGCGCTGAAAGAGGAGCAACTCCGGCCATTGGAGTCGCCCCCCAGGTGTGCGAGGCCGTGCTGGCCGAGGAAAGACCTCGACTCCCCCAGGCAGCCCCGCATCGGAGGTGCTTTGAAGGCGAAGGAACCGCCTTCTTGCGCCCCCGGTCCACCTGCGCCGGAGTAGGCCTGAGTTGGGATCGCCCTCCCGGGCCCGCTCCGCGTTCTCCTTTTTTATTACTTGTTCGCAAAAGGGTGCGTTGTCTAACATGTTCTAACCTAACCTAACCAAACCCAAAACGTATAAAACGAATAAAATATAGTATAAACGAATTTATGTTCTTTTCTGGTTTTTTCTTTTATGGTAAATACGGTTTACAATCATGCTTGCAAATTATATTATTGTAATTGACTTTATGGGAAACAAGTGTTTCTAGCATGTGACTAACATATTAAACAATGAGTATGACATATGAAATTATGAGAAACAATATTATGTCTGTTGATCATTACAGCAGATTAAATTATGGCAAATGAAATTCTGGCAAGTGGGTGTAAGTTCCGCATTTGAAGACATAAAAGATATCTTGGTAATGACCAACTAGTTTTGTCGGTATTTTTATAGAGGACGTAGAAACATGGCTTACTTTTCAACGAAGAATTGCGACGGAAGCGTTACAATGGAGACAATACCATATTTTCAGTCGTCATTTGACATTACGGCTGACATCAAAATATAAAGATAAGAAGGTGAGACTATGTTTTTTTAGAAAAAGAATATTTAATATAGGAGGCAAACGGCCTAGTGGGTCACCTGATGGTAACTGTTCCACGAATATGTAACACAAGGAGTATCACAGAAATAAGCCGAAAATAATAGAGAAATAACCGACTTTTCTGAAATGAGTATGCTTATAGGTTATAGGATCCGACGTTCCATTTGGAAATAATTATTGAATTTCGTGTTAATATTGAGTGAAATTAGTAAATTTTGGTGGCATTTTGTACAATTTTGTTCAGTGAAAGTGCACAAATGAAATAATCATGAAGAAATTAGCGTATCCTGTATTTCGTCGTTGTAAATCTCATTACATGAGTTTGAGTAGTGAAGCCACCGCTTTACCCAAGAGCCTGACATGACTTACTGACGACTTATGACTGATATAATAAAAATTCATTTAAAATTTGATGCAAATTTCTACTTAACTAATGGCATACTACTAACGTGAAGGCCAAACCTAAAGAAAGAAAGAAAAGAAAGATAAATTTTAGACCGGCAGCTAGTTTCTTATTGGATAAGACTATATGAGAGGTCCGCGAACAAGCGTACGACTCTTATGATGGCAAGACATAACCGTGGCTTAAGGACACCAAAGATGTTATAGGTCGGTGGCCTGTGACTAAGAACTTAGGTGTATTGTGCATGTCTGCCGGCTACCCTGCCCTCTAGATAATGACATAGTCATAACGGCGGCAGGAATAGGTAAGGCAGTGGATCCCTACCTGGGAAAGTTGCTGCAAAGTGGCTGCACAGCTCTCTATCACCAGTGGCTTTGTTAGTGATGACCATATAACCAGTGCTCGTCACTTATGAGCTTATTGGCAGAGAGGTAGCCGGTATATTCTACGAGGGGACCGACAAAGGGAAAATTGCGGGAGATATAGCTGAAGTAAGAGCCATCACCTTTGAACCAATAATCAAAGACCTCCCATTTCATTAGATTGTCTCCCCTACACGGGCCACAGTGAAAAATCAAGTGTATATGGAGTGCCAGGAAGAGTTGCTGAACCTCATAGATATATTCCACCAATGGACTCACTGGTTAACTGCTATTGTAAGTAATTATAATATAGGTATTTCTATTTTGGCACTTGCCTTGTGCTTGGGTTATATTTCTATAAATTTTAAAGAAAAAAAAGAAAAAAAATTCGCCCAAGATAGGATTTGAACCTTTAAAATTTCGTCTCAAGCCGACGGATGCTCTAACCATTAAGCTACGAAGGATTCAAGACCCATGGCGAAATTTTTAATTCCTTTTTTTTTACCGTTAACTCTGGTAGTTATGTCCTATAGATACACAGTTCTGAGTACCTACTAAATGTGTTCATCGTTACCGATGAAATTCATTTCTTTGCTCGCTTGCTAAAGTATATTTTTAACCCCCGACGCAAAAAGAGGGGTTATAAGTTTGACGTGTTGTTTGCCTGTGTGTCTGTCTGTCTGTGGCATCATAACTCTCGAACGGATGCAGTGATTTGAATCTAGTTTTTTTTTTGTATTAAAGGTAACTTATGTGCAAGTGTTCTTAGACATGTTTGATGAAAGTTGAGCCGCTTAAAAGTTGTGAGGGTTGAAAGTGGGGAGATAACCGAATATCTGCAAATATACTCGGATGTGGTTAAGTTCTTATGTCGGGGTTTTTTTTAATTTTTAATTTAATTTTATTACGAATTGCAGCCTATGTATAGTATATTCCTGGAAAGTTTCAGCTAAATCAGTTTATTTTTTTTTATGATATTGGAACGCAAAGAAGCAGACGGATTTCTTTAATGGTAAGAAATTCACGCCGCCTAGAGACACCTAAGCTGGTAAAAACGTCATAATATTGCTAGCTTCCACTCGCGGCTTCGCTCGCGTTCTAATATACTTTTTTTTATGAATTGCCTATGTGTTATTCAGATATGTAAACTAAGTATATTTCTGTAAAGTTTCATCTAAATCCCTTCAGCCGTTTTTGCTTATAAGAATAACAAACATCTATCCATTCTTACAAACTTTCGCGTTAATAATATGTATTAGTATGATAAAAGGATTTTTAGGATACGTCTATAGCATGGTCTTCCTAGAAAATAATCTTCAAAATCGGTTGGCTGTTGACCAAGTAACAAACATAAAAAAAACTACTACATTACTAGGTGGTAGAGTTTCGCAGCCACCCGCCCGGCTTGGTACCGCCGCCTTACCTATTCCTGCCGCCCTAACGTCAGTGCTTGCCGTTGACGTATTCCGGTTCAGAGGATACTTACTTTTGCTTGGGGTATACATCCTAACCTCAGGTTGGCAACGCACCATTACCATCTTTGGTGTCTCTAGGCGGCGTGAATTTCTTACCATCAGGGAATCTGTCTGCTTGTGTGACCTCTAATACCATAAAAATAAAAAAAACCTAATAGTGGGATTGAGAATCTCCTATTATTTTTGTGTCGGTTAATAAACAGATGTAATAAGAGTTTAATAGGAGTTTGTCTTGAATTGGGTTTTTTTTCTGATAAGACTTAAGATTATTTTAAAGGTCAAAGAGTCAGATTCAATCCAGGCGCGCGAAGATACTGATATGCCGCTTTACGAGTTGTAAGTTTTCATTTTCCTACTCAATTCAAGTATTTTGTTGTGTTAATATTGTTTTATTTTTTCTATGATACTGCAAGGCAAACAAGCAGACAGATTTCCTGATGGTAAGAAATTCACGCCGCCTAGAGACACCAAAGGTGGTAATGGTGCGTTGCCAACCTGAAGCCGGGATGTTAGGCCTCGAGCAAAAGTAGCTTTCCCGGCTTCCTTACCTTCCAAACCGGAACACGTCATTACGTTATGGCGGCAGGAATAGGCAAAGCGGTGGTACCAATCCGGGTGAGTCTACTCTCTAAAACTCTACTACCTAGTCAGATGTTAAGGTGTTAGTGACGATAAGCCTATGCTCGCCTTTTAAGAGCTGCCTGGCAGGAAGGCAGATGGTCTATTCTGCAAAGGAGCCCGGAAATTAAACATAATAATCAATAATATACACGTACTGATAAACACATAATAATAAACATAATAAAAATAAATTATATAATCTAAAGCGTTGCTAGTGTTTTTAATTATGTAGCACAGCGTTCCATAAATAAATAAATACATATTCCTGGACATATTACACAAATTGAATCTAACCCCAAAGTATGCAAATTATGTGCTTGTAATATGCGTGCTAGTTAATTTACTTAATACTTAATATGTCCTATACATAATGCCATAATCAATTTAATTAACTCCCAGAACCAGAAATGCAGACATCTAAATGTTTATCAGACAAATATCTACCCCTGTCGGGAATCGAACCTGAACAAATAAATGGTATTTGGTAGGTGTCCCATCATCTTATTTTTTAATATCACTTGCTTGGGTATTACAGAATAAAGAATAAAATATGCTATCTGTATATCTGTATCTGTGTGTATCTGTATATGAAGAAAGGTGGAAGAAATACAACATTTCTTCCACCTTTTTTAATACTCGCAGGCGACGCAGAACAAGTAAAACCTTTTTAAGATAATTTTTATTTTAATCTTTAAGAAAATGGAAATATTTCAAAAAGAAGGTAGAAGAATACTCACAAGACTGGGCCAAATATAATACATACCTAAAGAAGTTTTGGGATAATAAGTATAGAAAACTTATTGCGGGTAAGACATGTTACCATTTTTTTTTTAAATATTTTCATAAGATATACTTAGCCAACGAGTAGACTGATGCGAGTAGGTGGAAATTGGTACAGTTACCTGCTAAATATAGTAGGATTACAATTGAGTTCCTACTATATCAAGTAATCTTTTCAAACTAGTTTCTATCCCGCTCAGGGCATGTACTCAGAGACAAGAATGTGTTTCAAACTGAGAATTATAAAAAATACTTTAATTTTTTAGTTTGAGGGCTAAAACAGAAATTTCTTGAAAATATGTAGAATTTTTCGGTGGGGTTTGGCCATAAAAACAGTGAGATATATAAGTTAACTAGCGGCCCGCCCCGGCTACGCACGGGTATAAAAAATACATATAAACATTCATGTTCAATCACTTTATCTAGTAAAGAAAACTGCATCAAAATCCGTTGCCTAGTTTTAAAGATTTAAGCATAGATCCATAGGGACGGAGGAAGCGACTTTGTGTTATACTATGTAGTGATTTGGGGGTAATGTAACAAGTGAAGTGAGTGTGTACAATGATGTCGGCAGAGTGGTTTCCCGCGTGGTGGAGCGCGGGCGGGGTGTGGGTGGTGGGCGCGAGCGGGGCCGTGCCGAGCGGAGCCGTGGCCGCCGGCATCTGCGACGGGGAGCCCGTCTGGCTGGCGCGCACCTCGCATAGGGCCGCGGGGGACAGGTACATCCTCGATTTTAATTAATAAGCAGGGCCGACCAGGGTGGGAAAAGAGGAGTGGTCGCTCTAGGCGCAGTAGGCAAATGGAGTTTGAAATCTAAGTCTTAAGTCAAAAACTCAATTCATGCTAAGAGCACTGTATAAAGGGGGTTGGTAAAAAAATGTTCCTCTACTCGGATCAAAGGTTAGTAGTGCCTTCGTGTCCCAATGATGCGCCGCACGGCGAGTTGAGTAACGTCAATGCACCGTCGTCGGCAGATTAGAACATCTTTACTTATAAACTGACAGTGTAGCTTCGTCATCGTTCTTAGGGTTTCGCTACATAAATGCCTTGTAAATAAGTATGTAAACCATTCTTTCATGTGATGTAACAGCTACCAAGTATTCGACTCTTCTTGTGATACAAGTGTGGCATGTTATACACCGCGCGGCCATGATGAGGTAAAGGTACCCTACTCTCCTGATCGGAACATGACACTGTCATTATGGCGACAGGTATATGAAAGACGGTCGATCCCTACCTGGACGTGTTACAGCACGGCTCTCTTTATTTCTTCCACTTTTTTGAGGAAGGCTATTCTAATCTCTGGTCTATTCTATTCGGAGAAAACTAAAACAGTAACCTAAACTTTATTATTGTTTATGGTGGGTTTTTAATTCGCATTACCAAAATGTGGAACTCTTCTACGGGCTCAGTTTTTCCTAAACCTTCGGTCAAAGCTACGGCACATTCAGCCAAACTATAATTAAAAATTTATGGCAAAAAGACCGAGGCTTTAACAATAAGAATACTTAATTCTCCTGATAAACGAAACAAACTTGAAAACCAAGCTAAATTGAAGAAGCAAAACTTAAAGTATCAAATTAACCTAAAATGACAATAGCCATGCGCTGATGTTATTATAATGATTGTTAACGTGTGGTCAGTTTCAGATTAATATTATGTTATTTTATTGTTTCTGATTCTTTCTTTTTATTGTATTTAATGAAAATCAATCACACCAATTTCCTGATGAAATTAAAAAAATACAGAATAAACACTTGCGATTCGGCTAGGGTTGTGGTGGCAGCAGGGTGTCAAAAATTGTTAATCTTCTGTTTGGAATTTCGTTTTGGGGCCAGCAAAATCTGGTGCAATTAAACCCCTAACAAGACACAAGTTTGCGCGTTTTCCGCTAAAAAGATTCCCGTCGCATCTCCTCGATTTGAGAGCGTTTCCCTAACTGCTACAGGCTGCATTGGTATACCTGGCGTTGAATTTCGTGGTCATCTGGAGGAGAATACTAAAATAGCCTCTAAAAAACTTGGTGTGCTCAGTAAAGCGAGACAGTATTTCAAGCCGACCCATCGCTTACAACTTTACAAAGCGGAAATTCGGCCTCATATGGAGTACTGTTCTCAACTATGGGCAGGGGCTCCACAGTACCAGCTCCTTCCGCTTGACCGTATTCAACGTAGAGCAACGTAGACGAATTGTCAATGACCGGGCAATTACCAATCGGCTTGATTAATTGGCGCTGCGTAGAGATGTTGGGTCCCTCAATGTTTTTTACCTCATCTATCATGGGGAATGTTCTGAGGAGTTGTTTGGTTTAATTCCAGCCGCTGGTTTCCACCTTCGCACTTCGCGACAGAGTTTAAAGTATAATGCCCATCATCTTGATGCGTGGCGTTCTACAACTGTGCGATTCCGAAGACATTTTTTACCTCGTATAACACCTTTGTGGAATTAATTACCGGGGACGGTATTCCCAAATAATTATGACTTAGGTACCTTCAAGAAAAGAGCGCATTCATTCTTTAAAGGTCGGTAACGCATTTGTGATACTCCTGGTGTTGCGGATGTCCGTAGGCGGCGGTGATCACTTTCCATCAGGTGACCCACTTGCTCGTTTGCCTCCTCTTCTATAAAAAAGAGCTTAACAGTGAGTGAAGACATTGAGCGAGTAATGAGTGAACTGCTGTTAAATATAATCGTCCCTGCCTAGCCTGCTTGAATAACACCTCCCTGCCTAAGCGTTAGGTTACAAGTTACCTTATCTCGGTACTTCAAAATAATGAAGACTCTTTGAATCTGTTTATAGATGTGAAGTGCTCCCTGCTGCTCTACATCCTTCGAAGCATTGCTGCGTAGTGTACGCGGATGGTGCGGTACATTATTATACAAAATATCAGGTAATATTATAAATATTATTTTTTTCTTTGGTGGCTCAACTCTCATAACCTTTCTTGGATTTGTGCGTGTAGGTGGAACCTTTGGTGTCTACAAGCCTGCATTTTTTTTTGCTCGTATCAATACTAAAATATTTAATTGTATTAGAAATATCTAAAGATGGTTATTTTAATTGTATGCTGGTCATAGCATGTGCCTACACTATTCCACGCGTGTCTTACGTACACGTGACCATAAGTTGTCTTCACTTTTTCGTTCGCAAATTTATGATGATCGTTGTCAGGTGCTGTGCAACGCAAAGGTGCGTTGGGTCGCATGTCGTGCGGGAAGTGTGGGAGCGGGGGCCGACAGGTGTGCGGGAGCGGTGCGGGTGTGTGCGGGCGGGGTGTGCGCGGGGCGGGTGCGGTACCGCGGCCGGCACCTGGTGGGCGCGGTGCGGCCGCCGGCCTGCCGCTGCCACGTCGTCATCTTCGGGAGGCCCTTCGCCTTCAACTGCTACGAGCTGCTCGTCCTCGATAACGATGATAATCAAAACTAGCCACCGAAAGCGGGCGTATGATCCTTCGACTGTGTTAAGACGACTAAATTTTTATTGTCTTAAATTATTTAGTCTGTTAAAATGATAGAGGACAAATTTTTCATTGAGCATGATTTTTAATAAAAGAGTGACAAAGAACATTACTAATTTGTTAAGATTAACATCAAATGGCAAATCTTGATGCAAAATGTACACTGTCTTTTGACACTCTTGAGAAATAATAGTACAGGTCATATGTAAATTAATTTTGGATAGTTTTGCATTGTGTCAAGCGATAAAATTGCAAACATTTCACAAAATATGAGTCAATGTAAACTAAAAATCCTTACGGTTACAAAAAAAGGTAGAAGTGACCTGTTAAAATGATTAAATTGACATGAAGTGGAGTAATTGTTTTGGATACTATGTTGAACTTTGTTTTTTTTTATATTTTTTATTAAAAAATAAATTTTATTGAAAGAATCGCTGTGTATTATTTACTCAATCTAAATACGATTTACTGGGTTGCTTTTTTTCTTTTTGTTGCAGGTATTTTTTAAAAATTACACCAAAGCTTGTAATAACAAGTCTCGATTTACAAGTGCATTTAAACAGTACAGTAAAACAGCAAACTAATCTTCCAATTCAGTCGCAAGTTCTGAAGATTTTTAAATAAAAGATTGTTTATTTGTGTCTGGGTTTCACAATTATCTGTACTAGGTCCCTTATTGTGAATAATCGTTATAAAAAGAATATGTGACGTAACTTTGTGAGTATACCGTTAATTATACTTTGAACCACTTACCATTAGTTAAACAAATATTTGGTAAAAAAAAACAATAAAAATAAAATTCAAATGCAAGAGGCTATTGAATTTCCATCTGATGGACTCCGTCTTGAGTTAATCGTTGGATTCTCTTTCCCACTGTCGGGTAAGTATAAAAGTAAAACTCATTTGGAAAAACACACATTGTTTATTTTACTTACTGTACATATTGTTTATCTTGCTGTACAAATTGTTTATTGTTCAGACACAGTTACCTTTTCTAATGTACCGCTGCTTCCCGTGAGTCGCACCGTATCCCCGGTTTCGAATAAGTCAGTGGCGCTAGTAGCACCTACTATGCACGGTAGCCCGTACTCTCGAGCTATCACGGCACCTTTATGAGAGTTAGAATGTAAACTAATTTAAGACTGTTAAAACAATTAACTAATCCCGAAGTAAGCAAATTATTAGGTAATCAATCATATTTTACATAGAAACATATACATACAGACATCTAATATACTACGTTGGCACTCAGAGACATCAAATAACATTTAATCTACCATTAAGTCACAATCTTGTAAAAAAAATAGACATCTCTATCCAGGGACATATTTTATTGTCTCTGAGTGGGACAGTAAGTAATAATTTCTGTCAACACATCTATATTCACATCGCAGTTGCACCATTCTTTCCTTGTTGGAGAATTTATAGTTAATAAATTTATATTATGTAAATTAGATTCGACACAAAAGTCTATCACCTTTACTGTTCACTATAAACCTGATAATTGGCGGCTGACGGCAAGAAAGCCATGATACTAAGACATCGAAGATAGTAATTCCGCATCTATGTATCTGTTTGGTCACTTACCATGTGAAATAAGTCCTCCCAGTTCGGTGACGATACCTGACAACAGCGGGAAGTACGGGGACCAACCGATGTCCGTCGAGTGTGTTATCAAAATGTCTCCTTGTTGCAACTCGCTGATCTGAAAACAACAAAATTTCATGAGCAACGCACAACCAATTGAACCAACCCTGAGTTTACGGCTTGTCAAGTTTGCTTTACTCGGTACCGTCTCTGTATGAAAACTTTGAACAGCGCCTCTGTTGGTAACTAAGGGAAACACATTTTTAGACCAAAAATGTCATAGATTTCGACACGTAACTTACCGAACGTAATCTATATCAACTCATGGTAAAGGCTCTGTTATTTTTCTTCGGTACGTTAAAATATTTTTTTGATATTTTATCAAATTTCATTCATAACTTGACTACAGCAAATGAACATATTATATAAGGTACACACGAAATAAGCACAAAAATAATACGAAAAGTGTTATGTTGATAAAATGTTTTGTAAATCACCAGCATCATCATCGTGATTTTATTGTTTATCATAGGAGTTCCTAAGAGTATATTTCCACATTCCTGCTTTCCCTGGCGTTGCCTAGAAATGTTGGGTCCCTCACTGTTTTCTACCGCATCTATCGAGGGGAATGCTCTGAGGAGCTGTTTTCCACATTTGGACATCGCGACAGAGCTTAAAGTATCATGCCCATCATCTTGATGCGTGGCGATCCACAACTGTGTGATTCCGAAGACATTTTTTACCTTTGTGGAATCAGTTACCCAGGGCGGTATGCCCAAACAATTATGACTTAGGGACCTTCAAGAGAAGAGTACTCATTCCTTAAAGGTCGGCAACGCATCTGTGATACTCCTGGTGTTGCGGATGTCCGTGGGCGGCGGTGATCATTTTCTCATCAGGTGACCCACTTGCTCGTTTGCCTCCTCTTGTATAAAAAAAACTACTCCACTTGACATGGTCTTTAGTTTTCCGGGCAGGAAGTTCATTTAAGTCCAGCTCCTATAATCAACAAACCGTAAACTTTCAGTATCACCATTGGGAGTTTGCCTAAAAGTAACGAAGCGTTGCTTGTTGTTACATGATAGAATGAAAGACCGTAGTTAAATTTTGTACTCTTTGTACAAAAAACAACCGTTAGCGAACAAAACGATCGTTTCTTGAATAAAGGAATCGGACCTAAGACACCTGGGGCTCTACTTTATTTGTGATTTAAAAAAAGCTTATATGTTGCTTTTATAATTGGACATTTAGTAACATGGAAATAATACTGCTCTAAGCTTTCATGCTTCAGGGGGCTTCGCTCATACACTCCCCTGCGGGCTTATGCAAAATAAAGATGTTAATAAATCTAATGTATATTTACCTCGCTAAGGTCTTTCACCACACACGCTCTGGCTACCACATCTCCGCCACATACCGATGTGGCAGTGATTTTGATATCACCACTGGTCACACCAAGAGACGCCGGTTTAAGGGGCTCAATCCAACCCTTGTTTAGTTCCGCAAATTTCAGTTTCGTCCACTTCGGGAAGTATTGTTCTCGCTGTATTGCTCTGAAAATATGGACATAGCCTTTCTAGGAATAATCGTTAAAATAAAATTATTATTTACGAATTATTCGTCTATATTGCGCTATAACGATCATAAATAATATCCCATCATCGTAACTTTGATAACATTGAATTTATAATTACCACTAGTCTTTACTAGGCTTGAACTGTAAGTTCACTGGCATGTTATCATCCTCATTTCAGAGTCTTTACCGTCTTTATCAAATAACAAGTTACTGGAGACACAGATGTTCATAAACTACCAGCCTTTACCACGAGTTGGTACAGATTACGTTCGATAGTTTACTTATCGAAATCTGATAGCACTTTTGGTATGAAAATTTAGTTCTTTTAGTTACCAGTATAGGCGCTGTTCAATGTTTTTATATAAATAATTTACGGAGAGGCTAGCGAGAGTAGCGCCGTAAACCAAGGCCCTTGCCATGAGTTTACGGCTTGTCAAGTTTACAATAATCGTTACAGTCTCTGTAAATTATTTGTATGAAAACTTTGACAAGTGACTCTATTGGCAACTAAGAAAAACAGACTTTTAGACCAAAAGTGAAAATACCAACTCATGGTAAAGGCTCGTACATTCTGGCGTCGGGACATTTATTTCTTCGTTTGCTTTTATATTTTAAAAAAACACGATATCGTGTGAGCGTATCGTGTGTGGCACGTAGAGTACTAACTTCCGCAGCAGCTTGGGGTCCCTGGTGCGGAGGTATTCGCGGAGCTCGTGCACCCGGAAGTGGAAGATGAGCTGAGGGTCGGGCAGCAGCCAGCGCGCGGCCAGCCGGCGAGCGAGCGCGCGCGTCGCCAGCCGCACCTTGTGGATGCCGAGCACCGCGTGCGCCTTCGTGCTCTCCCGCAGCCGGACGGCGCGGTGGCACAGCGGCAACACCCAGCGCAACACGCGTCTGCACAACAACCACACCCTACATCACACCTGCAAGACTGAAGGCACTCTGAACTCTCTACTAACAAGTATACTCCATAGAATTGTTATGAGAACCATTTAGACGAGCCCTAAAAGTTTTTTTAGGTCTTCTTACAATCCAAATTTTTTACATTATATTTTTTTTGTCTTTGGCTAAGATTTCAGTTTTACACCTTGTTACAAAAAACATAATAAGAGGTAGATGTACAACAGGTTATAACTAAGTTCCTTTCGCTATTGAGTACGAGCAAAGTGTATGGAAGGGATAGAGTAAACGATCGCAGCGCATGCTGCGGCAGAAATGTGTAACAAAAGGGGTTAGTGAAATTTGATAATCAAACGTTGTTTTTCAACTGGGTAATTCTTGTGGTGTTATAATCTTATAAACACCAGACTATATAAATTATGATGTAGATAGTCAGTGTAAATTTTATGTTTTTTTCTAAAGCACCCTGAAAAATAGATCAAAGAATCAAACGGGTAGATGTTGTTAAAAGGTGATTGGAGACAACCTTAAATTACAACGTTACTTAAAAAAATATAGGATATTTACTAATTGTGGTATTATTGTTTATTGTTGATGATGGATCGACATGGTATCCAAAACCTGAAGACAAATATTATGTAACATTTCATATAAGGCAAAAAATCGTTTCAAGACCACTTTTAAGCTGTTTTGCTTAGTGAAATTCCTATAGTCTGCTGAAACAACAAACCGAGAATTTGCTGATATATCATCAACAATACATGACTATGAACTACTAGGTACTTATTCAGTAATTTCGAATTTTCACTAACAAAATTAACTATGGCGTCTCTTGGCGTAGGACGTTCGTCTGTATCTGGTAAATGTAGTGTCGATCTGAATTCTCTGAACCATTTTTCTACTCAACCTATAATACTGGATAATTTGACGACAGATACTACCATTGCCAAATTGGCTTCCAAACCACTTCCTTTGTGCCTTCCTTTTACTTTTGAAGAAATTGACGAATTAAATGTGAAAAAGCATGTTCTGGCTATCTCGTCGGCTGCTATTGGTAGTGATGGTGTGTGCTCGCGTATGATTGTCCCTGTGCTATCTGAACTCCTCCCTATACTTTGTCATATTTTTAATTTTTCTCTCAAGTCCGGCTTGTTTCCAAACTCCTGGAAGATGGCACACGTTATTTCTCTTGCAAAGATCCCTAATGCCTCGTCTCCTTAGCATTTTCGCCCTATCTCTATTCTCCCTTTCCTCTCCAAAGTACTTGAGCACATAGTGCACTCACAGATGGCTAACTTCTTAAAGAATAATTGTCTTCTTCATCCTAACC
>NJDC01007906.1:23391-35993 GCA_002245475.1 Calephelis virginiensis | reverse complement strand
TTTATGTGTAGGAGAAGTGCAGAACGCTAATATTTTTCAATAATAATGCTTACTAAGTACACTAAATCAATAAATAAAACATTACCCACATTACCATGCAATAGACACTCACAAACAAATATATTGATGAAAACCATAAAAGATCACAGATGGCGCACAATAAAGTTTGGAAACAAAATAGTTGGTCTTTATCAATGAAGATGGCGTTCTTATCAACCATATAATAAAATTTATTGTGGTCGAATTTCGACCAACCAAGACCACTAGCTTCAAGAAATACACGAAGTTAAGTCCTGTAGATGTTGATGGTAACTTGCTTAAAGCGTCTTCGTTGTATAATCTGTAGATAAATCTACAGGTTGTCAA
This sequence comes from Calephelis virginiensis, assembly GCA_002245475.1. Taxonomy (NCBI): domain Eukaryota; kingdom Metazoa; phylum Arthropoda; class Insecta; order Lepidoptera; family Riodinidae; genus Calephelis; species Calephelis virginiensis. The sequence continues at coordinate 35,627 of NJDC01007906.1, read as the reverse complement.
TAACTGATCCTTTAAAATTTACAAATATAACTGTTATGTATGATACATGTGATAGTGTCACATACATCGCCTGTGCGGTCCAGCGGTCCGGTGATGGACTTGACTTCATGAGGCCCCAGGTTCAATAATAAGAAAACGTGTTTTCCAATTTTCTAATAAATCAACGTTGCCTGGGATTGGACAAGGACCCGCTTGGCGATAGGCTTGCCAGGTAAAAGTATGGACGTGAAAATACTTTTTACATTTATACTTAGTCAAGAAATACATTAATTTTATAACTGCAGTAATTGAATGATTACAAAATAATGCTTTAATTAACGCAAACCTTAAGTAATCAACAAAAATAATGAAAAACACTCTTTGAAAGTGACTTTTTAGAGTAATAGAATTTTACCAAGTGCCGACTATGGAAATTGGAAACTATAAACCATATAGTAGGAAACAATTGTTAACCTGTTCTTCCCTCCAAAAGTATAATCATTGCCAGGAAGTTGGTGAATGTGCTGGCTGTGGTCGTGATGGCGTGGTACTCCAGGCACTTGGTGATTTCTTTGTCTGCAGACATGAGAGTCTCGAACAACTCGACTAGATTGTCTCCCATCCCGTTAACGTTCAATACATTTACCCTTTTTATCAACTTATTCATACTTCGCTTTGACATTATTAAAGCCTAAAATTCAAATTACTTTATTACATGTACAGTAGATACTTACTACTATTTAAATTATGCGCTTCGGCTTTACACTTTTTACTCTTTTTACACTTTATACTTTTATTTTTTAATTGGCTGACCTAATCTAAATTTAAGCGAAATGATTGTGTGTAATAACAACTCTTTATAGATATCTTTAAAATACATTCGAATTTCCGAAGCTTGACGAATATTGCCGAAGCGCATAATTTAAATGGTACTACTGTACATACTAATTCAAATCATAGGTTCATTTGCACTAACTACGCTCAATAAAGCTGCAAAAACCGACTCCAACTATTTCATTGGGTACCAAAGTCGCGATTTCATAATTTTCTATTGGAAGATAGCAAATGGTTCCGAAATGGTACATTATAAATTGTATCAACATCCTACTAGTATAGTTTTTAGAGTCGATTTTTTAACTCGAAGAGTTCGAAGTACAACCCAAAAACCACTAGTCGGATTATGATAAAATTGATATGGGAATCTATCTTTCTAAAAAAGAACCGATCATTTGGCTATTGCGGGAGCAATCGCGTAACAAACATATAAAAAGTAATAAAAAAACCTACAGTTGAATTGAGAACATCCTCCTTTATTTGGAGTTGGTTAAAAATACTTATTAGATGTAGGGTAGGTAATTAGATGTAATCTGTGCTTAGATGTTCCTTAAAATTATAATGATTATTGAAAATAGTGAATTTGAAAATAAAGATCGCTAAAACGCCTTGCATCTAAAAAAAAGGAGGAGGTTCTCAATTCGACCCGTATGTTGTTTTTATTTGTATGTATGTTTCGCGATTATTCCGGTGTTTGTGGACGGATTTTCAAAATTGTTTTTTTGATTGAAAGCCTATACTCCCGCGGCGGTCCCATTTTAATTTGGTTCAGGTTTACATTAGCATTCATGAGAAAACCACATATGTTCCAAATTTGAAGTCGGTTTTTGTGCAGTTTTACTGCGTTTAAATTATTTTCTTAACAACTGAATTTTATTTATTTGAAAATAATTACTTTCATTGATTATTTTCAGATTCAGCTACATATAAATGTGCGTTTTGATTATTAGCTATTACTTATAGCAATCAAATATGTGTTAATAAACTAATTAAAAATACCTTAATCATATTAATCAAACTGTAGAGTTTATGCAGAGCTTTTGGAGACCTTCTATGTAAGGCTGTATGTAATATGTCGTCGTCGGCTACTTTGTGACCATGTATTGCCATTTCTATCATACGAATATTGACATCTATTTCTTTGTTCATGCTCTTATACACTGTCTGAAAAAAAAAACCCATGTATCGGTTGACAGTTCATACTTATGTTGTAATTATTGTAACCGACCGAAAGTTCCGTTTTCGGCTACAAAATCTAGTTTCGGCTTTAGTTTCGGCTCCGACCGCACCGAAACTCATTTGTTAGTGAATTATTATTATAAGTACGTCGTTCGACACATTTTGCCGCTAACTGGTACTCGCTTATGTACCTCCGTACGTAAATTATTGTCTTTTTTATTTAATACTAGCGGCCCGCCCCGGTTTCGTACAGTTATGAAATATACATATAAACCTTCCTCTTCAATCGCTTTATCTATTAAAAAAAGCGTATCAAAATCCGTGACGTAGTTTGAAAGATTTAAGCATACAAAGGGACAGAGGAAGCGACTTTGTTTTATACTATGTAGTGATAACACTACTAGTTACTTATGCAACTGGCTGTCAGTATGAAAAATATATTATATAAGTACAAGTACACTAGTATTTAGTATCAATATTTTTTTTAACATGTTTATGTTAGTTTCCCTTCCTGTCGTGATTCGTGACAGCCCTTCTTTATCTACTTTTAAGAAAAGATTGAAGAAACATTACTTATCGTTGACACAATAACATACTCATTCTCACTAAGATATTTTAATAATTATAATTCTACCTGTTTTATTTGGCTGGAAGAAATTTCTTTAGTTAGAGATAAGCTCGCCCTTTGTGCATTTTTAACTTTGTATTTTGTGTATTTTAGTTTTTTGTGTGCAATAAAGTATTAAATAAAATAAAATAAATAAAATAGTTTCGGTTTCGGCGGGAACTAAAAGCGTGGCCGAACGTTCGGTTCAGCTGAAAAACAACTTTCGGTTTGACACTATAATATGGTTGTAAATATAAAATGTTTTAATATCCTTTTACACTGCAATGGAGCGATGTCACGGGTTAAATTTTTTGGATGAAGTTATGACTGAATATTGACATAGGTTATTTACTTTCATATCTCTAACTAAATAACTTTAATTCGAAGGCGTAGCCGCGGACAACACATAGTTACCTATTTCTAAAACAATGTTTAAACAAAAGTATAAAATACTTACATTATAAAGAGAGAGCGCGCATCTGTTATGTGTAAATATGGTATTTTTATCGTAACCGTCGCCATTGGTGTCAATAAGAGGAGCTATTCCCTTTTCTAATGAGTAATATATTAAGTCATGGCTTAAAGCAGTCATGGGTTTAGGTAAAACCTAAAATAAAACATAATCATTATTATTTTTTATGAAAGCTCAGAAAACAAGCACAGGGCTCTCCGATAGTAAGAGATAACTTGGGCCTATAGACACCATAGATGTTACAGGTGCGTCGCTGTTCTGAAGCTGGGATGTCAGGTCTAATGTTCAAATCTACCGGCTACCCTACCTCCGGCCCGGAACATGACAGAGTCATTATGGCGGCATGAACAGGGAAGGTTACCGAGCAAGTTTTTTTTATGATAATGGAAGGCAAACAAGCAGACGGATTTCCTGATGGTAAGAAATTCACGGCGCCTAGAGACACCAAAGATGGTAATGGTGCGTTGCCAACTTGAGGTCAGGATGTTAGGCCTCGAGCAAAAGTAATTTTACCGGCTGCCTTATCCTCCGAACCTGAACACGTTATGGCGGCAGGAATAGGTAAGGCAGTGGTACCAATCAGGGCGAGTCGCTGCGAAACTCTACCACCTAGTCAGATGTCACGGTGTTAGTGACGGTAAGCCTATGTTAGCCATTTACGAGCTGCCTGTCAAAGGAAAGCAGATGGTCTATTCTGCAAAGGAGCAGCACGGAGGAAGTTTCTGCATAGTTCTCTACCACCAGTGGACTTGTTAATGATAACCTATATTTTAACCAGTGCTCGCCCCTTACGAGCTGCTTGGCAGAGAGGCAAATAGTCTATTCCAATCCAACAAAGTGAAAAAAAAATTTAGTAAAAAAAATAAGTATCTTCACGCCCATGTCCCCGTAGAGGTAGGCAGAGGCACAACCAAGGCACCCACGACTAGCCGAAGACAGTAAGTCCCACAATGTGATAGGTGGCAAGCCTATCGCCAACCGGGCATATATCCAATCCCGAGCAATATTTTTTTATTAGAAAATTGGAAAACCCATATTGTCTTTTTGTTACCCCACCCGGTTTCGAACCCGGGACCTCATGCAGTCAAGTCCAACACCTGAACCGCTAGACCACAGAGGCGATCAACAGAGTGAAAAATATTTTAATTTATTAATATCCAGTTATGGATTATAACTACTTAATAAAAGCAAATAATTATATTACTTTTGTATTATACACGCTAGCTCAACATACTTTTTCCTGTCTTACTATGAATATCGAATATTTTTTTTCAAATGTTTCATTTCTTAATTTACTTCTTTTCTTTTGTTAACAACCTTCTTTTGACTAACAGAACAAAAAAAGAAACCTTCCATTCACCCGTGATGCGATGACCAATGGAAATTGTGATTTATAATAATTCATAAAAATAATTTATAAGATTATCTTATTTATTTATTTAAAAAAAAATGGTGGTCGGGATTGGAAATGTGCGCGGTTGGCGATAGGCTTGCCACCTATCACATTGAGTGTCTTCGGCTAGTCGTGGGTGCCTTGGTTGTACCTTGTTGTACCTACTTGGTTGTACGTGGGTGCCTACCTCTTCAGGGATATGGGCGTGAAGATACTTTATCTTATTTATAAATATCAAATGTTGTTCGTTGGTCTCGCTAAAACTCAAGATTTGGCTAATTTTGGTTTTGAATTATTTGTGAAAGTGGAAGGAATTTATGGAAGATAAGAAAATAGGAAAAACTGCGAGGGAGCTGAGAAAAACATTCTGAACTTTCTCATACATACAGAACGAGTGGAGCGAAGTTCACCGATACAGCTAGTGTTAAATAAAAAGTTATTTTAACCGTGTTGGTCCGGGTTCTAACGAAGAACCCATCTGACCTCCTGCCAAGCAAAAGAGAGGAACAAAGACTAAATAGGTATTTACCAACATTAAAAGTGCTGTGCTGCAACATGTCCGGGTAAGGATCAGCGGTCTTACTTATTCCTGCCGAAATAATGGTATTTTTTAATAAAAAAATATCATTGCCCAGGTTTAAATACGTTCCCGGTTGGCAATAGGATTCTCAAGTATTGTTGTGGAACCCAAAAGTTCCTTCAGTTACTCGTGGCTTAATTGTACCTCTGCGTACTTCCATATGTGTAGGAAGATACTCTAGCTTTTTTAAAAAAATGGGTTGAAATATCCTATATTAGAATCTAACTCACAATTACATAGTTTAACCCCAAAACGAATCCTTAATTACCAAAATTACCTTAATTAGTTATGTAGTGTTTTGTACGATTAAAACCCGGTTCCTATAATCAATGAACCGTTGTCCATAAGTATAACCATTGGTTGTTTATCTAAAAAACGAACGACCGTAGTTAGCTTTTTTACCATTCATACAAAAAACTCCCGTTCGTAAGCAAAAGCGACTTATTTGAATATATAGGAACAAGGTATAAGTAGTAAAATTGCTAACAACGGTTGCTGGTTTTCGACAGTTACCTCTGAACATTTATTGAAAATATCAGTAACGCTGCGTTACTTTTAAACAAACTAAATTAACGGATTACGTTTCGCTGATTATAGGGACCGGGCAAATGTGTTAGTAAATACCTCACCTCGCCCGTATTAGCAAACGTAATAAGTTCATCATCCGCCATTATCGGAAAGTCTAACTCGTGTAGTAGTTCCTCTTCTGTCCACCGCTCCAGCGACGTGATTGGACGAGCTTGTAATAAATATATACCATCCTGCAAATCAAATAATGTTACTACTCGCAACACGCACAGTAGGGTTACTATTGAACCTCGATTCATGCCGTATTGGAAATTGCAATCGAGTATATCATTTTAGGTACTCTTGAACGCAATGGCGAGTTATTAACATTTAGTTATTAGTAAACCATAAATTACTTTTTCGGATTCGTTGAATTTATTTCTAACTAAATTTTAATAATCCGCTAATGCTGTATTCAAAAGTACCTAAAATGACATATACGATTCCAATTTTCAATTCGCTGAATATCGAGTAGCCAATAGATTTTGGATCGCCACAAACAGGGTGGCATTTAAAGTAGCAGCCAACTTTTGAGAAACGATTTGACACTTTTGATATATCACGTAATTAAAAATTAAAAAACAATGTATAATTTTGTATCCAACGCAAAATACAAGATGCATGTTTCCAACGTAAGCAAAGCATAAAACTGATTTCCGCCAACCGCATTCGCATTCGCAGGCTATTGACGTCATGAATCTTACCTACGACATTGCGTAACAACAAGTGAATCGTTTTTGCGAACTGTTTCAAATGAATGTATATAAAAGTAAATATTACAATTTGGGAATAATATTAAAAGCCCATTTAGGCATTTACCCCCTAATACTTATAAAAATTTGGCCGGTCCTTTCAAAGTAACCTTTCGGTAAAAGATTACATTTGGTAATTGAAGTGTCGAAATCTACAACGTTTTAGTGTGAAAATGTAGTACTCTTACTTTCCAGAAGATGCGCTGTTTAAAGTTTTCATATAAATAATTTTAATAATTTAAATAATTTGAGACGTTAGCCCATTTGGACGGGCCGGGACGGGGCGCATCGCAGCCCAATAAACCGCTTTCATACATTTTGTGTAGAGCAATGCCCACTACGACGGGGCGCGTCTGTACCGAATTGTCCGCGGCGGATTTCCGCGAAGCATCCTGCGTGGCGCTGACAGAAATCCGCGGGTGCCATGGGTCCCGGCCCGTTTCAGTGTGCTTTGCAATGCGAACTCGACACACTCCGCCCCGTCAACAGTGGGCGCCATCCTTTAGAATGAATCTATCAAAAGCTGATATTCTATAGGTTCAGTTCAGTTCCAATTTGGCACGAATGAAAGTGTCACATTTCTTTCATTTTCTTTTCATTGAAAGAAATTAGCACAAGGTTTATATATGGCGTAATCAAAATTGGCACCACTCATAATTTTAGTAATATGCTAAATATCGGGATTCTGTTAAACGTCATACTTTAAAACATACCTACTTCGGACAGGCAGCTATTTATTATATTTGCACAGGAGCGTTTTTAACCCCCGACAGAATAAGAGGGATGTTAAAATTTTGACGTATCTGAATGTGTATGTGTGTGTTTGTCTGTGGAAATTATAACTTTTGAACGAACAGACCGATCTCGATGCAGATTTTTGTTTGAGTGATCGAAAAGATTCTTATCGATGTTACAGGTTTTTGTCGGGAATTGTTTTTTTTTTTTATTTCAGAATTATTATGTGTGATTTAGACACTAACGTCATTAATAGCCCACTCGATGTCTCTCCCGGCTCCCCAGAGCTCCTCCTGGGCCACCCCCAACTGTGCAAGCCGTAGTATTTCGGTGACCGAGAGACAGGACTGGGATCGCTCATGCTCCGGGACATCGACGACGGTAACACCTTCCTCACCGGAGACCACTCGCTGGACCTTGGAGCCCACCTCTATCTTCAATATGTCGAGCTTGCCGTCCAAACCCCGTTTCACTGTTATCGTATCTGGCTCCACTGAACCTGATACAACACTCTGAAATAGAGCAATAAATTTTGAAATTACATTAAAATGACACTGTAAAATAAATACTGTATCAATCTTATTTGTTCTATCGTATTAACAATCAATTAAAAAAAAGAAAAAAGTATCTTAACAACCACATCTCCGAAGAGGTAAGTAGGCAGAGGCACAACCAGGGCCCCCACGACTAGCCGAACACACCAAGACCTTCAATGTGATAGGTGGCAAGTCTATCGCCAACCGGGCACATACTTAATCCCGGGCAAAATTATTTTTTTATTAGAAAATTGAAAAAAAATACATCTTCTGTTTTTTTGTTGCCCGGCAAATATTCCATTTTAACATAAATAATTTTAAACTTACTATACCTGAGATTAGTTTTACTAACAGCCACACTTAGAGACGTCAATTATCTTTTAATCAGTTACATTCGAGTGTGAGAGTGCGATTCGGAAGACATATTTTCTTACCTCGCACAATACCTTTGTGGAATCAGTTACCGAGAGCGGTACCCCCAAACGTTTATGACTTAGGAACATTCAAGAAAAGAGCGTACTCATTCCTAAAAGGTCGGCAACGCATCTGTGATACTCCTGCTGTTGCGGATGTCCGTGGGCGGAGGTGATCACTTTCCATCAGGTGTTGCTCGTTTGCCTCCACTTGTATAAAAAAAAGGAAATTGGTGTCATAGAGAAAGGTTTTTAGTTTGAAGGGGTCAAGCAAAGGCATGTTTGAGTGAAATATTAGGGATATAGAAATTTTGGTCCGCACATCAAAAGGAAGGGTAAGGTAAGGTGGAGGCGTTTTCCCCGTGTTGGTTCGGGCATCTTTTACAGAATAAACCATCTCTTCCTTCCTGCCAAGCAGCTCTTAAAAGGCAAGCATAGGCTTACCGTCACTAGCACCGTGATATGTGACTAGGTGGAAGAGTTTCGCAGCTACTAACCTGGATTGATACCACTGCCTTACCTATTCTTGCCGCCATAACGTCTTGACGTGTTCCGGTTTGGTGGGTAAGGTAGCCGGTAAACTTTCTTTTGCTCGAGGCCTAACATCCCGGCGTCAGGTTGTTAACGCACCATTACCACCTTTGGTGTCTCTAGCGGCGTAAATTTCTTACCATCAGAAAATCCGTCTACTTGTTTGCTTTCCAATATCATAAAACAAAGAAAAAAGGCCTTTCTAAGTGAGACACTTAATAGTGGTATGCTCACCTCCCCGAGGCCGTAGTTGGCGGTGAGGAGTACCCGCGAGGGGTCCCCGGCGGCGGGGTGTCGCGTGAACAAGACGCCGGCGGCGCGCGGCCGCACCAGCGCCTGCACCACCACCGCGCCGCCGCACTCGCACGCTTGCCCGTTCTGGCTGGGACGTCATACGGTATGTCAGATATCGCAACTTTACACGAATTTTATTTACCCTTTGTGTGTGTGTGTTTGTTTTCCCCGTGTTGATCCGGGCTCCTTTGTAGAATAGACCATCTGCTTTCCTACCAGGCAGCGCGTAAAAGGCGAGCATAGGCTTACTGTCACTAACACCGTAACATCTGACTAGGTGATAGAGTTTTGCAGCGACTCGTACGGATTGGTACCGCCTTACCTATTCCTGCCACCATAACCTCCAATGCTCGCCGTTGTCGTGTTCCGGTTTGGAAGGTAATGTAGCCGGTAAACTTACTTTTGCTCGAGGCCTGACATCCCGGCGTCAGGTTGTTAACGCACCATTATCACCTTTCGTTTCTCTAGGTGGCGTGAATTTCTTACCATCAGGAAATCCGTCTGCTTGTTTGCCTTACGATGTCATAAAAAATCTATTAAGTTGTAATTACCGCCGATAGTATGCACTAGTGAATGCAAACATAGATGCCCAGCATTGCAGCACTGCGCGAAGTACTGGACCATCTCCCACACAGCCGAGCACGGTGTCGTTCTGCCCCGCCGCCGACAAAGCCTCGCTGTCCTCTCCCACCGCTGAAATATCAACCTTTTGGTAAGATACTGCCGCGAAATAGAAAAAGAACCCACACGGTGTCTTCTGTGACTACGATCACACAGCAAGACGAACGAGGGGAAATTAGTTAGGTTTGACAAGAACGTAAAGAAATCGATAGCAATTAGCTTTGGTTTGATAAGCTTTCTGGATGTCGATAGAAATAACTGATTTGTAAAGCTGCTGCTCTTTATAGGGACTGCCATGGATTTGGTCCCACTTTATAAAAAAACCGCCAACGGAGCCACTCTTTTAGTCACACAAAAAAAGCGGAGAACTTAACAATGCAAATTACAGCGCTTTAATGATTGTCAATTATAATGCGGAAAACAAAACAAGTGTATCTCAAGTTGACATTAATTAGAATGAATTTCCTTGGTGATGAATTTCACCACAACTAGCATTGTTAAATTTCTTGACTAACATGGCACAATTTAGGTAAATGCAAAACTGTTTCTTTAAGGGTCTGAATCAGAATCAGAACGAAGAAAAAGTTTATTAACTGGCAGAGCCGTTGTAAATTATGCTGGGGCCCTTAGGCACACAGAAACTTGGGGCCCTTTTAGATTATGAAGAAATCAAACTTTACAATTTTTTTCGCTATGAGTTTTTGGGTAATCAATTACATCATTTAATTACAGTACATATGTAATTAATAATATTAGTATGCTGCTGATTTTTTTTATGATTACGATAATAGTTTCTTTCGGGATTTCTGTTGAGCAAAATCTGCGAAAACATGCGAAGTTGAATGCTCCCAAATTAGGACGAGGAAAATGTAATGCACCCAACCAAACTATGAATGGAATGGAATGAAATGGTGAATGGAATGATCGATCCTTCGGAGCCCTCTGAGTAAAGGGGCCCTGGGCACTGGTCCCGTGTGCCCTTATGGTAAAGATGGTGTTGTCACTGGTACCATACAAGTGTGCGTCGACATTTTAAACTACCACTGGTAAAATTGTAGACACACGGAGCAGTCAACAGCATGTACCATGACCTAACTCCGTAATCATGTACCATGTGAAGGCAGCTTAAAATGTTAACAACGTGCCCTTTATTACTTTTTAATGCAAATTTTAATAAATGTTAAAATGTATTAAAATATTTATTCGAACAAATATTGAACGATACGTGTTTCAGGTATCTACGTGTCTTCATCGAAGGTGGCTCATTGTCAAATATGACTGGGATACCCTTCGAGCTATCATTTCGCTGGTTACTTTACTCTTATTCAACAGGCATTCATTACGCAAGCATCGCCGCAAAACACTAGCACCTATTTAGAGGTCACGGGTTAATAGCAATAAACCTTCATACGCTGACGTTTTACAAATTACCTAACCACAGTACCATAATAGGTGTACAGTAGTTTGACTTACCCCGTTTTTGAAATAAATACCTTCAGCAGAGCAATGCGTCAACACGCGATAGGGCTACGCGCCGTCAGTTTCATATACTAGTAACATCTACCTATTTGAATTTTATGATAGATAAAACCATGTTAAAACAAATTAAAATCCTTTAATGGATAGTAAATGTTAATTTTTTTTTATGGTATTGGAAGGCAAACAAGCAGACGGATTTCCTGATGGTAAGAAATTCATGCCGCCTAGAGACACCAAAGGTGGTAATGGTACGTTGCCAACCTGAGGCCGGGATGTTAGGCCTCGAGTAAAAGTAAGTTTAAAGGCTTTATTTTACTTTACTTTTTTGCTTTACCCTCCAAACCGGAACACGTCATGATGTTAGGACAGCAGGAATAGGTAAGGCGGTGATAACAATCCGGGCGAGATGCTGCGAAATTCTACCACTTAGTACGATGTCACGGTGTTAGTGACGGTAAGCCTATGCTCGCCTTTTACGAGCTGCCTGGCAGGAAGGCAGATGTTCTATTCTGCAAAGGAGCCCGGACCAACACGAATAAATTGCGCATAACCATTTTTCATAAAAATTCATTCTTTAGGGTAATGTATGCTAAAATATGTCAGCAATATGATGTTTTTTTCAAACAAAGCTATCATGGATCGTGGTGACAAAAATACACAAGATTAACATTAATATGCTTTATAAGACTAATGGTTCCAAAACACGATTCATTTCACTTTGCTCGATAGAAAAAAATCAAAAAGTTAACCCTTTTTTGAAAGCAAAACCCAACTGTCTACTTAAATTATGAAAATATCGAGAGCAGATTTAACTTAAACATAGATAAGTACTATACAAAAATATAAGTGTTTCAGATTTTATACTTTTTTTCAAATTACTTTTAAAGTGTCAAAAATAGTGATTTGTCGCTTAAGACATTTACTTTAGAGCGCAATATTTCATAGTAATCATGGATCGGGGGAGTGCGGCGATTGGCTCTTCTGGCTGACTAAGTATGGGGCCTTAACAGCTCAAGACGTTCCGACTCGACACCCAAAGGTGTAAACTCGTTTTCGCACGTATGTTTGGTTTATGCCCCATTCATCCGAATTTTTCATCCGAATTATTTTAATTCCCCATTCAGCCGTGCCGATATGCCCCACTCATCCGAAAACAGAATTAAAATTGTATAATTACCCATTCATCCGAAAACATATGCCCTATTCATCCGGAATGAAACTGTCCATAAATATAACAAGAAAAAAGTACAGATAGCAGAATAAA
>NJDC01007906.1:6592-17050 GCA_002245475.1 Calephelis virginiensis | reverse complement strand
GTCTATTGTGTTAGATTGTATGAGAAGTTTCTCGAACCATGGGCATAGCAGTATATAAGGAGGCATCGAGCCGCGACCCGCCAGTTCAATTTCGGAAGCGAAATCGAAACGATCTCTACTAAGCGACAAGGAAGAATTATTTCGGCGAATACAGCGAGGACATTGGACCAGTGATTTTACTTAGCGATTCGGATTCTGTTAAGAGGATTTTAGTGGAAGCTTTCAATAAACGTCTTCTACGTTACAAACGGCATTTTATTACCCATAGCTCGTAACAATATAATTAACTCATTTTCTTATCTAAGTCCTAAAAATGTGATTTGTTTTAAAGGAATGTTAGTCGAGAAGATAGGCATGAGCAAAGACAATGGTGGTCATTCTGCTGTTCACAAACTAAACTTATTTTAGATGCATGCTATCTTTTTCAAATGAAACATAAACAAAAGAGATGGAATATTTCAGACATAGTCCGACTAGTCCGGACATGTCAAATTGTAATGTTTTTAATAAACATTTTCCGAGTGGTAGATTAAACGTCTGTAGAAATGACGTGTACGGTGTAATTTGACAGCACTAAAAGTATTTTGTCTCTTTCTGTTACTTTCGTTGAAAGAAGATAGCGATAACTTAAAATTAGTTTAGTGAGTTTTACCGCCAATATATTTGAGTCAAATTGACTAAAGAGAACGACGGTCAAACAGCTTTTGACTGATATTTTTTAAATGGTTTATATTGCTAATTTTTTTTATGATGCTGGAAGGCAAACAAGCAGACGGATTTCCTGATGGTAAGAAATTCACGCCGCCTAGAGACACCAAACGTGGTAATGGTGCGTAGCCAACCTGATGCCGGGATGTTAGGCCTCGAGCAAACCTTAGCTACCTTACCTTCCAAACCAGAACACGTCATGACGTTATGGCGGCAGGAATAGGTAAGGCGGTGTTCTCAATCCGGGTGAGTCGCTGCGAAACTCTACCACCTAGTAGGATGTGACGGTGTTAGTAACGGTAAGCCTTGTTTGCAATTAAATAAGTTTGTACGATTTATCCAAAAATATTTGAAGCTATTTAGTTAGAATGAGGAAAACTGTTCTCGTTCAAAAGATGATACACTTAAGTAGTTTTAAAAACTCACCTCCAACATTAATCGTATATGTTTTTGGGATCTCATCAGCAGTCTCTGCGAAATCAGACATCACCAGATCGCAATGTGAAATACTTTTCACCATATAATTGGGAAACCGGATAGAACCCGACACGCATCTGAAAACGTCAGGGGTCAGGTACCACCTTATATAAATAAGGTTATTTATATCTTATGTAAATAAGGTTATTTATATAAACTAGAGGTCGCCCATTGGTCAAAATTCGACCATAATCAATTTTAATATCTTGTTGATAAGAACGCCATCTTCATTTCTCAAGACCAACTACTTCGTTTCCAAACTTTTTAGTGCTCCATCTGTGATCCTTTCATCGTTATCATCAATATATTTGTTTGTGTGTGTCAAATGCATGGTAGTGTGGGTAATGTTTTATTAATTGATTTAATGTACTTTATAAGCATTATTATTGAAAAATATTAGCATTCTGCACTTCTCCTTCACATAAATTATAAGTGTGCCAAATTTATGCTCCTGCGTCGGCTCAATTTTCAAAAAAAAGGGATCCAAAGTTTTGGCATCACATATACACTATAAGGTTATTTATAAAAGGTGGTACCAATTCATGAAGGTCGTCGCAACTATACTTTAGCTAGTCGTGGTTCCAGTATTAGTGAATGCTGAATGGAATTCTAAGCAACTATCATTCTGCTTTGCAATATGTAAATACATCACTAAAACGATGTACCTACATGAACATTGCGCTGCATCTACAGCTGCATTGCAGAGGCAATATCTAAATAAATATATTGAAATATCTTCACGACCATATCCCCGAAGAGGCATAGGCACTCATGTCTAGCCGAAGACACTAAGTCCCACAGTGTAATAGGATACAAGCCTATCGCCAACCGTACACATATCCAATTCTGGTAACGTTTCTAATTTTTTGTTGCCCGACTTGAGAATCGAACTGTCAAGAAGTCAAGTTCGACGCCGAACCACAGAGGTGATTAAGTATATTAAGTATGATTATCCCTAATCATAAAAGAAAATTGTTGAACAGGAATTACTATGTTCATCTTTAACTTAATCCAGAATGAGCTAGTTTTACAATATCTTTGAAGTTTCTGACATTTTTACCATGTTGGTCCTTGATGGACTGAGCGAAATGGCATTGCTACATCTATGCTAAAATGCTAAAATACCGGCGGCGACCGCCGATCGATTCAATCAAAATAAAATTCGTTGAATGAAGTTTATAACTAGGTAGGTAAGTCTTGTCTAGGACAATCTTTCCATTCATGCTAACATAACGCCCATTCTCACTATTATAATATTCCCGTTTGGATACTGATATCCGGTGAACTAACACAAGTGACTTAACGTCAGCCCCAGGTAAACGATGGCTGTTTACCAAATTGACATCAAAAGACGGTTTATAGATATTGTTGCCTCCAGGAAAGCAGTCTACCTATTTGCCTTTCAGTATCTAGTGGAAAGAAATAATAGACATTTATTATTATTAATACGAAAGGGTTCGGTCTTGTGGAAATAATAATAATACGATTGACAAAGCAGATATACTCAGAGACCAAGGTTGACATTCCACGATCAGATCACTCGGATATTATCCGAAGGTGGTGTCAAGAGTCTCCGAACAGTGTGTTAAAAGGTTAGCTAACAAACCGGCGTATTTGTATGAAAAGGGCAATGAATGTAAGCTAGACAGGCTTTTCAGGATCGTGAGGTCACCAACTCCTCCAATATGTATCACCTTTTTAGTTGTCAAGTTAATATTACTCACTGTGTGAAATTCTTCTTATATGAGTTAGCACAGATCTGAACCCCAGTCCCATCTGGAGTACATGCCGTCAATGTTATAGATCTCCTTAGACGCTTATATCCTTTTGCCCACTGCCGCTGTCTAACTCCACGTGTTCTAAGGTACTCGCTTCTATTAAGATTCCCTTCAGAATCGTAACACTGAATCCGACCCTGTATAGTTCCCCATTGCATCCAACTGCCAGCGCCTTCGTCGCATTTGTTTCTATTAAGATAGAATATATGAATAAATAAATAAAATAAAATAAATCAGTTACCGTGGGCGGTATTCCCAAACAAGTATGACTTAGAGACCTTCAAGAAAAGAGCGTACTAATTCCTTAAAGGTCGGCAACGCATCTGTGATACTCCTGGTGTTGCGGATGTCCGTGGGCGGCGGTGATCACTTTCCATCAGGTGACCAAATTGCTCGATTGTCCCCTCTTGTATAAAAAATAAATAAATTTTTAAAACAAAGCTTAACTTTCGTGAAAAACTAAGTGATAAATAAAACGGCGAATGCCGCTTATATTTCTATTTTTTTAAGATAACCGATGTTATTAAGCACACTGCAATCAACTAACTTTGCTCATTTTTATGTAAGGGATAATAAATAATTAAACTTATAACATCATATTTTAATCATAAAGTCTTAATTGTAGTCAGTAACTATAATATATAGGACTAGCATATTATGTGTGAGCAAATTGGATTTGGGTCATCACGACATCGTCTCTGTGACAATACTTTTTATCTACCGACCTTTGCAACTCTTTTGGACTAATCCATGTACATATTTCAAATCAGTATAAATACCTAGTAATATTTACTTATAAAAACTAACACACAGTTTAATTTTTTTTAAAAATTGAAAAAATACTTTTTTGTTTGTTCCCCGACCTGGGGATCAAACATGGATTGGTGATATAAATAATGTTTCGCAACTAATTGTTATTAAAACCAATGTATTTACAGGTCACGTAAAAAACTCTTACAGCATTTTAGGCCAGGAATGGTCACGCCACGGCTCTAAGGCTAATGTTTGCGCTGCTAAATGGCCGTCCCAGTCTTGAGGGTGACGTACGATGCCGCTAGCAGTCGCCCATCTAAAACACATTTTTTGTTGTTTAACACATTAATTATATCTATGAATAGGATTATAAATAAACATAGTTGAGTTTGTAATACTCATACTCGAGAACCGTTGCAGTAAATTTATATATCTCTCCGCCTCGAATGTAATTAAATAATTATTGAAATGTTTGAAAATGGTACAGGCCGAAACAGCTAGTTGCTAATAAATGAATTAAGCTTTAGTTCAAGTCAATTTGTTTTTCGGCTCATAAACATAAATTAATTAAAGACCTACATAAATTTAGAAGGAAACTTTGTTTGTAAATGAGACAATTATCTATGAATTAAAATTGTGTTACTCGTTTATGCACTAATGTGGTAGGTAGTTAGTTACACACTTGAGACAATCTTACGAAACTCCTCCTCTTCCCCGTGTTGGACCAGGTCCTCAATGTAAAATAGACTAAATGGGTCATTATCAACAAGACAACTGCTAGTAAAGTGCTGTGTAGCAATTTGTCCGGTTAGGGATCCACCGCCTTGCCTATTCCTGTCGCCTTAATGACATTTCCGGGTCTGGGTGATTATTAAATTTATTCAGATACCTGTTAAGTAATTCTATGTATTAGAATCCTTGACTAACACCCGTAACACAAGCATATTATATACTTTGCTTACTTTGAAATAAGATTTTTTTTAAGCTTCACTCTACGTCCGGCTCAATTTTAATTTTTGGATAGTATAACAACAGCTTCACTTAACAGCTCCATTAGGGTTATTCTTGAACCTCCTCCTCCACACATGCAATATTGGAAATTAGAGTGGAGTATGTTATTTAGGTACTCAAACACAATACTGGCGAATACATTAAGTTAATAGTAAACAATAACGGATTCGTTTAATTTATTTAAGTATAACTAAATGTTAATAATTCGCTAGAACTGTGTTCAAAAGTATGTACCTAAATCGACATAATTAATAATAATTCGCATGATATCGAGATTCAAGAGTAACCTTACTGTTCTGGCTGCAACATGAAAAGGAAACATATCTTTATAATCAATAGAAATTTCTTTGCCTACTTACGCCTCTTAAGCAAAGAAATAGAAAACCCTAACTTATCAATTCATAAATTTACTTACCTACATACTCAGTTTTGGCGCCATCGAGAGAAATGATGGTCGAAGTTTTTTCATAATTATTGAGTTTCTTGTTTATATTGAGTTAAATTATTCAATTTTGGTGGCATTTTGTACAATTTAGTTCAGTGAGTGTGCACAATGAAATAATCATGAAGAAATTAGCGTACCATGTATTTCCTCGTTGCCGCCAAATCTCGCTTTATGAGCTTGAGTAATGAGTCCACCGCTTTACCCAAGACCCTCACATGACTTATTGATGACTTATCACTTATGACTAATTCAATTATAATTGAATCCAGATTTTATTAAATTTGATTCCAGTTAATTGTACTTGAATAATGGCAAAATACTTACGCGAATGCCAAAATATATAGAAAGAAAGAAGGTACTTATTCATGAAAAAAAACCATGCATAGAAACAAAAATAATTTAGCAAGCAAGTAAGCAAAAAAATTAACGCAATTTCTTCTCATTATATAAAAAAGTACTTACTTAAAATATTTTTATTGTTATTCATCATCATAGTATTAATATGTGATGCAAAAACTTTGGACCCCTTTTTACGAAAATTGCACTTACGAAGGAGAATTAAATTTGGCAGACTTATAGTTTACGTGCAGGAATAGCGCAGAAGGCTAATATTTTTAATAATATTGCATATAAAGTGCATTAAATAAAAAAAATAAAACATCACACATACTTAGTACTGTGCATTTAACGCACATTCAAATATATTGATGACAACGATAAAAGAAGATGTAAGTATATGTATGATCACATTTTGGTCGAGAGGTTAGCGTACATGCCTAATGCCACCGACCAACTTCGAGGCTCGGATTCGATTCCTGATTCCCTTATCACACAAATGTCCACCACATTTGTGTGATAAGCATTTAAATGTCTGCATTTACGCATGCTTGCATACGTGCTTATCAAATTTAATCCAGTATCTATTTAAGTTTTACTATGTATTACTGTCATTGTATAACACAAGCGTATGGTTTGCTCACTTAGGGGTTATATCAATATGTCTAATTTGTCCTTGTATTGTATCTACACAATTAACAGCACCACTAGGAGTAATATAAAATATAGAACTAGTAATGGTAATTGTCGTTTGACAGTCGACAAGTGTCAATTTTCCACAGATGTGTATGGTGTCAAGTTTACACTGACAGCTGTCATCTGTCAAAATAGTCTTGAAACAACAAAACTGTTTGTTTTGTTTGTAATTTGTTGATTTGAAATTAAAATTACTTACTCTTCGTAGTATTACTATATAATCTGAGATTACTCTATTGAAACAAAGCAATTGTAGTAAATGTTGCTTACCTGGAGCGAAAATCAAAATTCATTTAAATTATAAATAATTTTGCAAAATATGCCAAAAGTTCGTAGAAGCAGAAAAGCCCCTCCAGAAGGATGGGAATTAATTGAACCTACTTTAGAGGAACTGGAGCAAAAAATGAGAGAAGGTATACTTTTATTTTTTATCAGTAGATTAGAAATTAGATTTAAGTTGATAGAGCAAATGTTAAGGTCATTACCAATAAGGTCTGCCCACTAGTGGCAGAGTGCAGAGCTGCAGCTAGTCCGGGTAGAAATCCACCGCCTCATCTATTCCTGCCGCCATAATGACACTGTCATATTTCGGTCTGGACGGTAGAGCAGCCTGTAAGCTTGCACAATAATTGGTCTAACACCTTAGCCAAAAGAGAGCAATAGATCTAGATTGTGAGTCCTCAATTTAAATGCTTTTTCATTGAAAAAACTTCTTTTTTTAATAGAACTCATAGTATATTACTTTTTTAGCCGAAACTGAACCCCATGAAGGTAAAAGAAAGCAAGAATCACTGTGGCCCATATTCAAGATTCATCATCAAAAGTCTCGATATATTTATGATTTATTTTATCGCAGAAAAGCTATTAGTAGAGAGCTATACCAATACTGTCTTAATGAAAAAATAGCAGATGCCAATCTTATAGCTAAATGGAAAAAGACTGGGTATGAGAATCTGTGTTGTTTGAGGTGTATACAAACGAGAGACACTAATTTTGCTACTAATTGTATATGTAGAGTACCTAAAAGTAAATTGGAAGAAGGAAGAATAGTAGAATGTATTCATTGTGGTTGTAGAGGTTGTTCTGGTTAATTATTATATTGCATTTAGGGCCACTTGCACGTTTCTGGGTTAAATTCAGTTACAGGTTAAACTTTCAAATACACAAAGCCGGGCATTAATTCGTTAATCATTACTTAACGAAATTATCGAGTAATGGATTAACTTTTAAGTTAACTTTAAAAATTTTCACAGACTCCTTAACTTCCGCTAAATTACCTTAAGTTTGTTAATTGTTAATCCAGTACCCACTATTTACCAAGCACCGGCCCGGCCCGGCTACTATTTGCCGGCCACACCGCCACCGACGAAAAAAACACGTTTGGACAGGTTCGGGCCGTCTAAAATAATTGTAATTTTTGTTATAATTAACCTGTTAACTTCCAGAATGCAAACCAACACTTTTTTGGGTATATCATTACAACAAATGCAATATTTATCATGTGTTAACGGATTAACAGTTAACATTAACTTTTGTTAAATCTTTTGAAATGTAACGTTTTAAAGTATAACTTTTTAAGTAACGGTTAGCTTGATTAACGGTGCCCAGCTTTGCAAATTTATATTGATTTAGCGCTATGTTAGAAACTAACTCAGAGGTAATTGCTTAAGTCCTGAATGTGCAAGTGACTTTTAATGCTAAATAAGTGTTGTTCCTGTGCACTTATCAACTGCTGCTATGAACAGTATCAAACTACATATCTCACTATTTTCCAGGAAGGCAATGCATAGTTTAATTTGACTTTTGAGTCTTAGTTGTACTGTAAAAGTACTGTAACTGTAAAACTTAGCTAAGAAGTAATTTTTCTTTAAAAATCTACACATAGAAGTGTTTTCAAATACCCTTAATAAAAGTGCTCTTAAAAGTGTAATGGAATTTTGCAAAAACAATACTGTTTGTTGCGGCAGTCAGTATTTGTAAGTAAATAATGTAATTAATTATTTATGTAATTTTTATAGTAAACCATAATATAAAAAAGGGTATTAGTACATTCAGTACATTTTTTTGTGTTCAATATAAGTCTCTATTGTTGGCATATTGCAAGAAGTCATTATGTGACATATTCATTATTCTAAGATTAATGGTAATTTAATTCGGAGTAGTTAGTGGTTATGTTGATTTGTCATATTATTCTATATAGCAAGCTGTGTAACGCCAAAAGTAAATTGGTTAGAAATTAATGAGATTTTACATTTCTTAGAATATGTCAAAATTAATCCATCCGTGAAAAAAACATATTTAGTGATTTTTTGCAGTTAATTTATTCTTGCAATAAGCTGACGCTATGCTCGATATTTACTAATATTAGCCACCTACCTATTCTAAATTAAAAAGTAACATAAAACATCACCAATATTTATAAGGATACATCATGAAGATATTATAGACTACTACTGGAGGCTACACTCCTAACAAAGAACTAATATCATTCTGGAATATTTCTGACTCTTTCTAATGTATCGGCCTCTCTTTTAAGTCTTTGGAAGTCAATTAACAAAGTCAAAATAAGAGAGAGTCTGGTACATTAGAGAAAGTCAGCATTATTTTGAAATGACATCAGTTTTTTGTAAGGAGTGAAACCTCCAGTAGTAGTACTTAACTTCATGGTATACATGGTTCATACATATATATCTTCAAGCTACATTTGTTGTGTGGTAGGAACAGCATCTTAATGTATGTATGTATGTATCTTCACGCCCATATCCCCAAAGAGGTAGGCAGAGGTACAACCAAGGCACCCACGACTAGCCAAAGACACTAAGTCCCACAATGTGATAGGTGGCAAGCCTATCGCAAACCGGGCACATTTCCAATTCCGACCAACATTTTTTTTTTATTAGAAAATTGGAAAAATCCAATTTTCTTTTTGTTGGCCGACCCAGGATTCGAACCCGGGACCTCATGCAGTCCATGTGTGTTATGTGTAAGTATGCCTGTATTGTAGAAGGCCTTAATGAGGAGTGCCAGTTAGTGTTATTTTTGTTGTTTACTAGCTGACCACACAGATGTTATCCTGTCTAAACCAACTGTAGGCTTAGTAAAATTTATATATTTTTTTTTATAACAACTTTCCCTATCATGGGAAAGTTGTTATAAAAAATATATAAATTAACACAACAAAAAACCAAAGAGAATTTAGAGATTCATTTTTGTATATGCGTTCATATGATTGTATAAAATATACATACCTATCCTAAATTGCAATTTTTATAATTTTTGTCTGTTTGCTGTTTAATTTCTGAAACGGCTAGACCAATGTTGACAGGAGTTTCACTTGTAAGTAGCTGATGTACTACTACTAACTACTACTAACTTACTAAGGTGTATTTGTGAATTTAACAAAAGAGTTAGGTATTTAGATTTATTGACAGTTTTTTTCTAAAATAAAAGTAATTGAAATTTGTCAAGAGTCCGTAACCAGCGAGTTTGTATGAAAAGGATAATGAATTTGGAGGAAGCCAGACAGGTTTGCAAAGATCGCGAGTTTTGACACTTGATACTCTCAGCCTAATCCGTAAGGGACTTGGCATGAATGTAAAATATAAGTAGCCTAAGTTATTCCTTATGACATTACGCTACCTGCAAGTGAGTCTTGTTAACATCAGTTCAGATCGTTTTAGAGATTAGCTGAAACAAACAGACATACTAAAAATAGCAACACCTTTTAGGCGTGATGCGATGAACACTCGAAATTATTTATACTAATGGTCGCCCGTTGGTCGAAATTCGACCATAATAAATGTTAATCTTTTTTATGATAATGGAAGGCAAACAAGCGGACGGATTTCCTGATGGTAAAAAATTCACGCCGCCTTGAGACACCAAAGGTGGTAACGGTGCGTGCCAACCTGAGGCCGGGATATTAGGCCTCGAGCAAAAGTAAATTTACCGGCTACCTTACCCTACTAACCGGAACACGACACGACGTTGTGGCGGCAGAAACAGGTAAGGCGGATGGTCTATTCTGCAAAGGAGCCCGGACTAACACGGGGAAAATCTTTTTGATAAGAACGCCATCTTCATTTCTTAAGACCAAATACTTTGTTTCCAAACTCTTTGGTGCGCCATCTGTGATCTTATATCGTTATCATCAATATATATTTGTGTGTGTGTCAAATGCGTGGTAGCGTGGGTAATGTTTTATTTAATGATTTAATGTACTTTATAAGCATTATTATTAAAAAAATATTAGAC